>UZAN01050576.1:8488-20200 GCA_900618425.1 Echinostoma caproni
ATTTTCTATACATTATAATTCTCCGAATATGGCAGTTGATTTTTCATTGCCGGATTCCAAGGTGAAACAATAATCATTGGTATGTTTCAAAATACGAGCAAGACATGAATGGCGAATTTGGTAATGAGTTCTCTTAAATGAAGCAGTTAACAAAAGAAAATCCCGACACGGAAATTGGAAAGCAAAACCTCCGTGGATTAGTTCTAGTTTATGTGTAGCGGGGACAAGTTCTCAGATTACCGCGTACTAAGTGATCAAAGTCGGAAATCGTTTCGTGAGCAACATGAAGCTTATACCACTCAACTCCTCATATTCCTCTGGTCATGTTACCAAAAATAAACGTACCAGGATGAGTTAATTGGACAGCGCCATTCGGATTACCTAGTACACGGCCATATGGATCGACCGGTAACCAGGGCCACCACAAAGGAGACCAATCGAACAGCGTCCCTCGTCCAGCTGCAGATGTTGCTGCAATAAGTCCGTTCAGATCATTGGCTGCTGGTATGGTTTGTCGTAGTCCCGGACCCAGATGTGACGGGACACCACTTCGAGCACCCGAATAGACTAGAGGTTGTTGTCTCCGAGAGGGTGGTGTGGATAACAGTGCGGATTGGTTGGACATAGCCGTAGTTCGTTGAACCACTGTCTCGCCATAAAGCCAAATTGCGTGCATATGATGCAAACAACCCAAAAGAAACTAGAGAGAAGCATAGAAAAAAGAAAGGAGCAAAGTTTCACAGTGGAAGTAAATAATGGGAACAGCATCAGTGAAGTTCCACACCAAAAGATGACAGATCAACTTTTTCCCCAGAACATTGTCACCACAATTTAGGAACTTGAACACAAACGTGATACATTCCACACGAAATCATTAGGAGCGAACAAAACACTCACAAATATGGCTTTACAGTGTATACTTGAACGTTATAATGCATCTATTCTCAGGCATAATGCAGTCAAAGTGATCGTTATAGCCAACGAAATAACGAACGTGGGACGAAGACAAAATTGCACTCTTTCATAGAGCAGATGAAATATGAAAGGACTTTTTACATGAGGAAACCGACCTCTTAAAAATGTACTACAATTAAGTAAATATTCCGGTGCATTCATCACCAGACACAGAAAACAATGATAATAATAACAATAATTGCCTCAAAAGCGGCTGAACTCAACCCTCATGCATATCTTCTATGCAGTTGATTTGGTTGATGGCTTCACTACCACCCGGATACCAAAGATATCGGTGAACGAACCGCTGCCCCGCTAAATCAAACTGCATTTTCTGTATCAAGTGTGGATGCCGTGAAGACTAGTTGACAGGACAGGGAGGCAGTTAAGTCACTGAACACATCCCACATTATTCTTGTACCATCAGTCCATATAAATGCGCTATCTTCCGCTTGAATCTGCTGTAAACATTCTAACCTACATTTTGCTGTTTTATCTAAATGAGTAACCAAAACCGGCGCACGAAATTGCATGATTATTGGTTGTAAGACTAGAACAGAACAGAATGGTGTGGCTTAAGAAACCGATGAATCAAAAATTGTCGAGTTAGTGGAAAAGACTAAGAGAGTCCATTATGCAACACTGATTCTAAAAGTAACAGTGCCAGCCTAGCCCACTTGTTTCAAGTAACAAAGAAACAAACACCAGGCCGTATTATGAAGACCGTTTCACAGGAGGAACTCAAAGAATGAAAGCAAACAGCATCGTTTCGTAACCGTTGGGGAATGACTCTGCAGTTCCTTAGGGTGTTGCACTTCTTCCATGCTTATTTTCAACGCTCATCAGTGGCTTACTCTATATCCCACCAGCCAAGATCGTCAAATATGCGGATCGTTTGGTCTTACACCAAGATACTTTTCTGGCAGTTTAGCATAAGTGCAAGTATTCTAGAAAAATCTGTCCGCCACTTAAATGTCCCCACTGCGTTGTTAGTCTTTTTTAGTCTAAGTATGCCTTGGAACCCCCTGGCATCATCTCTGCACCATTTACCGGAACACACCACGAACTAACCCAGTCATCAAAGAGAGAAATCTACGGTGATCCTACCATTTGCAAGCCTGTTCTGGTTGATTGCGTCGCTTATAATTTCAGATAAGCTAGCTACGACAACTTAGAGTAAAGCATTCAACTATATGTTCTTTTGTTTGTCTGTCAAGTTCTCCTGTCGTCATTTACTGTTCGTCTGTGATTTTCTCTGGCCTAATTAAAACGGATGTCATTACTCTTCACCGCGGTCCAATAAATATCAGCCGTGTTAATCTTATTACCATAGGCATTTTCATACAATTTTGTGCACGAATTTCGCCCATAAGATTGTTAACTACCCAAATCGCCCTCTTAACCCCGATCTACCGCCTTGCCGTTCCCACGCCATAACCCGACCCAATTTTCACGACAGCCTACTGTATAAATATTTATTGCAATTCAGCAGTACATTATTTGGATCGCATTCTACCCGACAGGAAGAAGTTCCCACACCAGTTAACTGTAAACCTAGAAATATGGCATTTCTTGCAAGGTTTCATTATTTGTATCCCAATGTGACGGTGAACACGGTTTTGACTGAACTGCAGGCACAGCTGCTTGCAAAATTCATTACAAAACAATACAATGCAGATGTTCATATCCCATGTTGATTTTCTGTGCACATTACTGAGCATTCTGACAGCTGCTATAGGCACATAGTAAATTGGGTAGAAATAGGTGTGACCCGAAGTGAAATGAACGGCAATCAAGACCCGGCGTGTTTGAATGAACGACCGAGTACTCGTTAGATACAATACCAACCGGACCTAGTCAATATGACGTCCAGTGATAATACGATCTCCGAAACCCAACCGAAACAGAGGGAAGACGGAGCTTCCGGCGGGGTTGTGCATTTGACTTAAAATAAATGCGGTTTGGATAACAAACTCATCTATGTTTACATACTATTTTTTGAGTCGGTTGTTGATGACTTTGCAATTTAGTTCAAAAGTCCAAAAATATGGGAGAACTGTTCAATCTGAGACGAACCGAGTGACATCAATCTGTTTCGGATTGAAAAAAATTGGCAACTTGAAGTTTATAAAAAAATCAATGCTAAAAAAATAATTCCTTTTTGGGGAATGAATGGGCTTTTCACCCGTCAACAGATGATCTCGTTCACGTCAGTCTCTCTTTATTACTATCAGCTTCAGTAGCTTTGGAGACAGAGGTTGTCAAATATAGCATGTTTTCCTTACAACTTCGGTCTCAAACTAGACGTAAGAAATTGTTCGGAGTCCACCTTCGCCTTTTCAAGATCATCATTTCTTGAATACAATGGCATCATTATTAACAACTCTTTATCGCCCCAGAGGTAACTCCATGAATTTACCGTTGATATTAACCTCTTTTAGCTACACATCGAGCCTTTGCCAAAACGAACCGGTAACCACTACCAGGAAAATGTATTTGGGTCGTACTCATGTGCTTAGTCGGTTTGGAATCAGGGGTTTTATTCAATATATATTTCACACTTGTTTGAGGACAGACTGTGGGCCAAGCAAACCATTGTACAATAATCATTATAAAAAAGAGAAACGTTCCATGATTGGCCTGTGGGCTGAATACTGCCAGGTTGCCTAGGCCAAGGCACGTGAATTTTTTTGAGGAATCCAGAAGTAGAGCCTTTGGCCAACCAAAGCCTGAACCGCAAGACAGCTAGGCGGTGTGCAAAGACCACAATCCATTGGGGGCCGGTGTCTAGTTCATCGGATCATACGCCCTTTGGAAGGGGTCAAACGTCTAAGGTGCCCAGCAGACCTCGATGCTCAATCGAGCCGGTGACCACTACCACACTGAGGAGGGTGTGGGTGAGTGTGGTTCGTACGCCTCCTCATAGTTGGTTTGAAATCAGGGTTTTTGACCAACTCCTCTAGGTGTACTACCAGTGGTCCATCGATTCGTTTATAGCTTTGGATATTGGTTTTTCGTTCTCTCATTCTGGTGGGAAAAACACCATCGCAGGAAGGTAGTGAGTGGGCTTCCCCAGCAGATGCTGTTTGAGACGCTTGGTCGTATGGGGTATTTCGTGAAATGGAAGGGAGGGGTGACCAGCCACAACCCGAGACGGCCACCCCAGAGCATACTGAGGTTTTCGGAGGCATTTGCAATACATCAGTGGATTATCCTTTTATTCGGTCAGCTAAGATCTTTGAATATGCTGAGGAAGCGGTTTCATGCGAACCTATTATAGATTAGTCTGGCACATAATAATTTGATAAAGGATTAAAATCAGTTCTTGTAGCTCAGATGGACTGAAATCATTTTCGCCTGCCTGTCATGGTTGGCCACTCATAAGCACAGAGGATGTTAGTTCGATTTGGGTTAAAACCTCGGCAAACAAACTGTCGAACTCGGGGAACAGTAATCAAAATGGTCCCCAGAATCAAGAAAACATCAAGAACTGCGCGTTGGAAAAAGTATTTTATCACGAAAAATCGTTAATTTCCGCTGTTTTATGACCTGAAATGCATTCCCCACAGGATTTGTTTGAAACAGAAATCCTCGCCATGGTCGACAAAGAGCACTCGAAAGCTGTTTCGTCTTTACAGGACTGTCAGCAGTGCATAGTTTTCGTGTACTGATTGAAATCAAATGCCTTTGATTGGTGAGGAATGAACTAACTTCCAAGGAGTGAAATCTAAACCTCAAACCATCACCACTGAATGATACAGTGAGCAATGAAATGCGCTAAGCCGAACACATAATTTTGAATTTTCAGAACTCGCTCTAGTTTTAGTTTCCGCGTGTTGGCCTAATAGTAAAGTTCTCAGTGAGGTTACCCAACCGAATGCGAACGTAAGGGTCAGTACTGGTTTTTCCTTAGCCAATGTCATGTGCAGTTTCCCATCACTGGATACAACCGTTATTGGCTGGGTGGCATCCACAGTCACACAAATCCAAAATAGCATGTTCAATAGGAGATGTTCATCTAAAATATCAAGTGATTACCTGGGTTGTTTCGTAATCCGCATAGATTTCGATTGGTGCTCGGCTACGATCAGACCAAAGAGCAGTCACAATATCATCCATGGGTGAGGCCAAATTGCCAACAGCTGCTGTTGTGGGTGTGGTAGGTGCATGTGTGCCGGTAACCACTGGACCGCGACAAATTCGAGCCATGATTCGATTTTTCGGTCTCCTTAGAGGACAAATGGCTTTAATCTGCGCGTAGTCCGGGAAGCGATCCCGCATGCGACGTCGTGCCTCTGCTTGAAGCCAACTTAGGGCGGAAGCATTTGTTCGCTGTCGATCTTCATCCGGTAGGTCTGGGTGCTCGAAGGTGGTATTGGGAACAGTGAGCCACGACCAGAAGGCGTACGGAATACAGATTAAAGTGGCCAAACGAAGTGTTTCAGCAGCGTGAAATTGTGAGTTGGGTGTATCCGACTTTGCATTCTTCAACCGTGAACTGTCGTCAGAATTGGTCACTGTGGATTTATCTGCTGAGACCTTATCGTGCTTCTCCTACAAGTTAAGAATAAATGATGAAAATGTGGGGGTAGATATCAATGGCAATACGAAATTGGATACGCGCATGGGCAATTACGAGAACAGTGGGTTGATGTTAAAAAACGGTCAAGAGAAACAATAGTGAAAGGGAAAAATAGAACAAGACTGAGAACGGAACAACGAATTCAACCGACCGACTGACTGGTGGTAACGCTGACCTGGTGTGCGTGGACTGAACCAAGGGTGTGTGAAGAAAAATCAAATGGCAAGAGTGAATACCAACCATGATTCGAGATAAACAGAATTTTGTTCGTGTTACCATGTACTTACAGGTTCACAAAATATCCACAACAGGTAGAAGACTTAGGTAGGTTGTGGATAAAATGATTCATGGAAAAAAAATTGTCCAGTAAAACTAGGAAACAAACCAAGAAACAGAACGGACTTGGTGCTATCACATAATTTAGTCTGTCATACAAACTTTCAGTAGCAGCAATGTCACATGACACTTATGTACTCGAACGTAGTTTGTCATCAGACGCATTTGTTCAAAAAACGTTTGATTGCGGAATGTTGGAAAAATATCCCTAAACGCAACGGACCACTTACAATGGACGGGTGGGATTTGAGTACCAGTAAGAAAGACATGCACAATACTTCTTGATCGTTGAAGTACGAACAGCAAAACTTCAACTACGTTCGCCAATTGTGACCACATAGCGGCCGTCAGCAAAACATAACTGAAGACTCAAACTGATTTTCTGTATCTGATATTTTGCATCTCTGTTCTGCGTTCTGTTATCGAAAAGTAACTGAGGCACCGAGCGATGATCAAATGTGATACTATCAAGTAATATGGTGATCAAACCCTACGACAACAGTCTTGGACGACTCTGATTTCTTCAAAAACATGCCTTAAAGGAAGATCAATGTGGTTTATCTCACTGATGAATATTTGTGGAGATTTTGGAGCACCGTCACAAGTACAAGCGGCCAAAACCGCGTTGTACAGATTGCCGTAGGTAATGCGAAGTACACATAAGTGCTGGACAACCCCATCAATACTCAGTAACCTAATCAAAAGTTCATATTTATAGACAAGAGGATGCTTTCGGTCAGAACTCGAGTTAGACAGTTTTCTGGTAACAATCCGGATAATGTCTAGGTTGGCTGAAAGTTTTGATTATGAATCCCTAAACCCACTTACTCTAGATCAAACTAGCCGAGAGCATAATAGGTAAACGAATCATGAGACTACTGGACAGGCTTATATTAACAATTTGGCAAGTTGGGTTAAAGAAATCTGTGTCGACCACTGTTGTTTACGCATCTCAGTATACACCATGGTGTAAATAAGAGAGGAGATGAACCCTACAGTTATGAGGACCTACTGTTCAGCTGACCGGAAAACTGAGCAACGACGCAAATGAAGCGTAAATAGGATAGGTGTGGTAGTTCGTCAAGTGATGGCGAAATTGCCTTCCAACATAGTCAAAGTATGGCGGCAAAACCTAATCCTTAACACAGACGACAGCTAAGGTTATTAAAATGAATCCTACAGCATTCTTCATAAAGCGATATATACAGAACATTAATCTTGTTCAGAGTTCAAGCAAGGTACCTGATTCTCAAGCGTAGCGTTTAACTTGACTTGAACAGGTGATCTAACTAAAATACTGTCGCTACGACCCAAAAATAACTTGGAGAGCCCTTGAGGCCGGAACTGGTAATAAATCAGTATTACAGACCATGATCGGATGAGTATCATTCGAGACAAGCGAAACCCGGTCATCCACGGACAGGAATTAGCCAAGTTGTTTGTGACCTAGAAACACATGACATTGAGCAATTAGAGTAACAGAGAAAAAAATCCGATTACGGACATGTTTATTGCGAGAAAGTAATTTAGTGATTTGATTAGTCTAAACTCAAAATGCGAGCAATTCGCCGCTTTTCATAGTGAAGTCACCTTCCCGTTAACCTTCTCAGTGAAGGTTATGCATGGTGTTATGTTATCACTTTTTCTATTTCCCTTATCTGTGTGTAACTTATACGTTTTTAGATTCACTAAATATAAAACACCCTGATGATGTCTTATGACAACTATTTTTCTTAATTGTAGAGGAATATCTCGCAGTTCAGTTTTTACAACCATTAACCATTGATTTTCGTGTGGCGGTTTTAGCTGCTATCTTTAGGCTGTCCATATGGATGAAAGAGCAGAAGATTGTTATATTAAGTGTGGAGTAAGAATGAAACAGAGAATTCATATAGACCAAGGGTAGGTACACAGACGTCATTATTTACGAAACTCAGCTATATCACTGAGTATTTCGATTATGCTTATCCCGAGATATTGTATTATTGTATTTCACACACGTCTAACTTCAGACTGTGCCAAACAAATCACGACACAACAATCTTTATAAAAAGAAAAACACTGCATGATTTGCTGGTGGGCGGAATACTGCCAGGTTGCCCAGGCCAATGTGGGTGAATTTTCTTGAGTTCACAACCAAAGCGCAGGAAGTCGAACGCGACTTATGTGAGCAAGTCACCTGGTCAGGATTTTCATACCTTCATACCAGGTGTCAGTTTGATGACCCTTGACTTTTCCCACCGACTACGTGCATCGACAAACATCATGCGCCGTGGCAATTTATTTGATGGCATGCGCAGCACTTGCAAGAACCAACGTAACATGTGGAGGTCGACCACTTGCCCCGGTGGGAGACCGCGATTACCTAAAACTTGGCGTCTAACCTCAGCATTGATTGTTTGGCTGCCGCGACAAACTCGCAAATTGTCCGTTGGTCTGAAAACTTCAATCTGAATGTGAACTCTTCTAGATTTTTTTTATTACACACCCGCGTGTGATGAGCAGCAGACGGTGCGAACCCCATAGTCATGAGGACCTGTTGTTCAGTGATGGAAACCGGCAAACTAAGCCCCGGGAGTTGGAGTGGCGAACCACATAAGGCCCCGATAGGTTAGGTGTGGTATTGAACCGGATGACAGCAAAGATACACAAATGCCGTTCTTATTTACAGAAGAGTAAGCGCTGCAACACTGCCGAGGCTTATTCGAGCATGCATGTGTGTAATGAACCTTCAATCGGCCATGCACCCGTTAAGTTTATCACTGTTATCTCTAACCGCGATTGCTCCTTGTCTGAACACGCTATTACTTTTAAACTAAATCAATGCTTTTTTAACGTTGCTTGCGTTGTTCTATGCCCCTCCATTTGATCTAACCGGTTATATGTATATGATTACTTTTTTATCCCACCTGTTATTTGCATGCCGGAAATGTTCCCTGGAGTACTTGTAGAACTCGAACTGATCAGTAGATCCCTGAATTTCTTCACCTTAATGCAGTGATTTACTTCACACAACTTATCAGAACAGCCGATTACCAAACTTTCTAACATGTAAAACGTTTTCTAGGAAAATTTCAGCCAACCTCACACATACTCCGAGCGCTGATTTCATCAAATTTAAAATTTGACTTCACCAGTCTGACATCATTTACAAGGGGTTAGATCTAACAAATACTCGTCGATAACATTAGAGTTTGCACCCATAAAACCACGAAGAATACTGAGGGTATAGCACAAAGAGGTACTCTCATTTAGGTTCCTAGGCCTCCGAAAACCTCAGTACGTCTGGGACGTAGCTGTCTTCACTTTTGACTGATTACCCTTCCTTTATACCTTTTGAAGTGCCCCTCAATTATCACATGTCTGAAGAAGCTTTGCTCATGTGGGATGGGGACGGTCCTTTTTAAATACACGACAGATCGGTGCGCGCAACGATGCCTTTCACGGAAATTTATGGCGTTTAGGTGGAGGGAGACCACTTGCAGGACGAAACCCCACAAGGTCCTCAGCTGTTACCGCTGTGTTTGCGTTTGTTTATTCACTGAATCAATGCCCAGTTATTTACAACTCACTATCCTTTGATGGTGGTCAAGCGGTTTAGTTTTCCTTCATTAGCGTGCTTCGGACCCTAGGGTCCGGTCTGGGGTTTGAATCATGCTACCACCATCCAACTGTAGTGGAAGGCAGGTTCATGGTTGTCCCGCTAGACGCCATTTCCATCATATTGGGACTTTATATAGTTTAGTACTCCAAAAAAAGGTTATGGGTTTCTACAACAGAACAGCAAGTAGCGCGTTTCGAAACGCAACAAGAAAGCCAAGTTAACTGAGTGACAGCACACACGAGGAGTTCAATCGAGAAAATTGATCAACAACTTACCACATCATGAGCCATTGAAGGCCCGTTATCTGAAGTTTTCTGCCAAAGCTTTAATATGTACCACGAAGATGTGTCAGCGAACAGAGACCCAAAAGAATAAATAATGAGTCAATAATATATTTACATTAAACTGGACATTTTTTAACTATACCCAGTGACTGAATCTGGACACCTTTTCCACTTTCACATACGATGTTTGTATTTATGTGTCATTGGTGTGCTTTGGACCCTAGGGTTCGAGCCCCTCCACTGCTACTCAAATTTGGTGGTATCCTCGCTGTCACTCGGCTCAATACCGCACCCATGCGGGGCCTATATAGGTAAGTCCTCGTGACTTTGAGGTTTACACTTTCTGCCGTTCATCACACAATAGTGTGTGCAATAAAAGATGTGCGTTTATGCATGTCGATGGAAGTAGGTATGCCAAGTCCGGAGATAACGCCTAAGCGAGACCTTCTTGACTTCGGTGCGAATGAGAACACTTTATATGACAACTAAACCCTAATTTTAGAAATAATGTCGCCGGAACTTACCTCTCGCGGACGAAGAGATTTGAGACACTGAAAGATGCGCCAATGGGCCATCAGTTGGGCCTGGAGCGGACCGGATAGTGTAACCAAACGATAGCCGGATTGCGCAGAAGACTTGCTCGCCATAGTGGACAGATCGGTTGGACTCGCCTCCTCATCCTGCACAACTTCAGCTCGTGAACGAACTGGCGAATGACTGGCTGAACTGGGTGCGCGCTCTGTAGCTTTTCCCGCATCCGACCGATCTAATGTTTCAGGATTTGTTGTCTTGATTTTTGTTTCTATATGCTCGGTGGGGATTGTTTGTGCTGCTTCATCTGAACTGACTTCGCATGTTTCAATATCAGTTGTTGGACGATCCACCTTGGTGACAGCAATCGAATCCACCTCAACAGCTTTAGTATGATCGATTGAATCGGGGTTATTGTTTTCGGTGTCCTGCAAAGGTTGATTTGTGGACGAATCCACAGCCTCACCACCGACATCACACGGTAGTATTGAATCTGATTTGAGTTTTGAAGAAAACTTATTTCGTTGGTCTCGGGAAATCTTGGTCAATGCGAAAGGTTCGCTGATTCGAGTCTGGGTATCGAACAGGAAACAAAATTAAATCAAGTCAACTGATGAAATTCGAATCGAATTAATTGTAAGAAATAAGACATTTGCTGGATTAATGAACCTACAAACAAAGATTATGCTGACTTTCATTAAAGGATTCGACCAGTAGTAAACAAAGTGATTCCCGTGAACGTCAAGCACAATTATGCAAATAAAACGAGTGCATGAATCGGGAACCCCCAGATCAACTAACCTTGCCCACGTGAATCTTGGCTCCAGTTGTTTCCATGATTTGTCGAATGCGACAGCCACGAGTTCCGATTAGTGCTCCAGCCTCGTGATAAGAAACACGCATATAAAGCACGCCCGAAGTAGACAGACAAGCCGCAGGGCCAACAGCAGTGACAATCGCCTGTTGCAGACTAGCTAGCAGTTCACGGTCTCGAGCAGTTTGGTGGAATAATGCTGCTTTATGGTCCCTCAGAGGCTTACCGCCCGGACAGGCTAAACTTGTCACATCAAATGACAAAAGAGCGGAATGCGGAGCGTGTGCAGGTTGAGGGACAGGAGAGGAACGTGGAGTTCGTAAAACCGGACTAACGGGAGCGGAACCTGAACGGCCTTCGCGAGAAAGAATAAAGATAAGGTAATTTTAATTTTGTAGTCTACTCAGTTGCATAGAAATGCTACGCAAGATCAAAATGGAAATGAGCACATGACATGGCATGGTAAACGATAATCTATCAAACAACGTTTTAAACTATTTTAATGTGTGATTTGAACATAGAGCGATAAGATCGTTAGGTCAATCAACGGGTTTATCTCCAGGAAAGGGTTCTCCGTACAAAGTACCACAAATATCTGTAGACAGTA
>UZAN01050580.1:0-20192 GCA_900618425.1 Echinostoma caproni
CGGTTCGTTGCCATATCCCGCAATGTCTCCAGCCAACCGAAGTCGGAAGATCCATCGTTTTTATATGATCGTGAGCCAGAATTTACTGTTGTTTCGATTGACATTTGGGTCGCTTCCTTGATTACCGTCCAGTGCTCACTGTGTCCTCCGGCTAATGGTTGAGCTGAGGGGCGATCTGATAGTTCCGCTTCGAAGACCGGTTTGCAACCATTGCTGACATTGTATCTTGGGCATCCGTTTTCGGTGGCTTTTCTGCGTTTGTCTACTAGGCGTAGGAAGAATCTCCCTTGTAGCAGAGCATGGTCCGTGTCCACGGGTGTTGACCAGTAGGAGCCTCAGTTTTCAATGGATTCTCGCCAGCGGTGGCTGATGGCAATGTGATCGATTTAAGTCCAGCGCTGTGAAGAAGTTGGCGGTCTCCATGTAAGACGGTGCAGCTTTTGTGCAACAAGTTCATGCTTGACAGAAACAGTCCGTGGTCAGCACAAAGTTGGAGTAGGCGTTCTCCGTTGTCAGTCCTGTTGGCTGGGATTGCATGTGAACCGCCAAGTAGCCTCTCTGATTTGTCCAGAGGAAGTTAGATTCATCTCCATTCACGGGTGCTAATGTGAGATGTATCATCAAGACGTAATTTGAATCACTCAGTAGTGATAAACAACGCAAATTGGAAGTGATTTCTTAATGTTACATACTGTGACTCCCAACGGGGAACACCGTCGATCTAATCGTTTGGGGCACCAACTTTGAAGAGATTTATTCTTACAGTAATATTGGGCGATGATCCTAATGATGGACAACATGGATGATTGTTTTGATGCACAGATCGAGATAATTATGGTGTCAATATTTGCATTATTTCAGTGTAGGTCTTACATGGTAATCCTTCAACCATCTGTTATCGCTTTTCCCAGTGTGCGGTGCAAAGTCACGTTTGATTAGTTTCAGAGCAATTGATAACAATTGGACTTAGTTTGAGATATCTACATGTTTTATCCCACAAACTGTACTGGTCTACGCAAATTAAAAGCATCTTTATAAAGTTTGTAAATTGTGTTTTATAGCTACAGACTGATAAACCTTGCTGTCCCTCGCTGCATAGCATTTACATTCGTTACCGCCTGCATTATAACCGAACTCTCTGCTTTTGTTCTCTGTTCAATATGATAGGAAGTCATGAAGCAGAAAGATCACCCGATTCGCATCTACTGTACGCACATTCTACAAGATGTTGAATGTGACACTTTCTTCCCGCCCACAGACTGGGAAAAGCTCACGAAAGTGATGTAAGTTTCACATATGCTCTTACTTACTGGCTCCAGCACACCACTACATGTCACAGGTGTGCTAGTTGATGGGTTTCTTGTCCTGTTTTTTGCAAAATGGTGCCCCAAGCTTTGCAATTAGAGTCTATAACCGATCCGGATACTAGACAGATCAGTTTGTAAACCAGTCTCATACATATCTCAGTGGTAAAGTCTGCTTGCTCGCCCAGCTTGATGATCACATATCAAATGTTTTAGAACCGATCCAGTTTCTGTGGTGTTTTTTGGTTCTGCGGAGTTTAAAATTCTAGAGACTTCAATCACCTCTCTGTACCTTGATCACCTTGTGGTTTAATAAATATCCTGTACCAATGTTACGGCTTCATTTACAAGTAGCTGTTCAGTGTTAAAGTGAGAAATCACACAAATTGATCGAATATTCCTGATGCATAATAGGCGCCGTAGCCTGAACAGGATCCTTGTGCAGAATGATGAACTCGTGAGAGGCTCGCCTCATTGTTTGTTCTTGAAAAGCGATGTTTGCGAATATGACCAAAATAATCGGTCACTTCGAATGATTGAACGCAATTCAACTCCTTCCTTTGTGCAGATCAACGATCCACTGTCGATAGTTGACCACACACGACTGATTTTTCGTGGCCCCTGTGGGACCATACACCGGAATGGAACGCGTTCTTCGCTTACTTTCGTACACATGTTTAACAACTTTTACTCGTCTTTAGTTTGATAATTTCATTTCTCTCTTTGTGGTTTTCGTTATCTTTCCACATCATGAGTAAAGAAAGCTGTATGGTGAACTAAATAACAAAATATGCGATTGGTTGATGCATGAAACTATGCGGTCTGTTTCGGAATTTGTTAGGCCCTTAGCTTCAGTCTTTCGAAATCACACGCTCAACTTTTCTTCGAGCACCCAGGGTTTTGCTACCAGAGGACGGGCTGGTTTGAACCACCGGGTTTCTGTGAATAACCAGACAAAATGGATAAAGCATGGCTAGAAAGACATTTCTACCTTCAGTCACATGAAGCTTGTTAAAATCTCCAGCGTGGACTGCTTCATTACACGACCCTTTCTCTTGTGATAATAGTCGTAACATTGCTGTTCCTTTCTTCGAGCCATTTCCCACAGTCAGGGACCATTATTACCTTCCCCAATGAAACTGCAACGGCAATCCAAACTGTACCGAACCGTTTGAGGAGTCCAGTGTCCTATGATCCACCCAAGTTCAAAATGCGTCTGTAAGACTGACGGGAATCTGTTCTTGTAGTCACCATTTGTGATGTCCAGGTAGATGTACTCCATAGCTTTGTTTGCATCGGAAGTAGAAATGAAACTAGAAACAACCCTGGTAACGAAAGTCAGATTGGCGTTCGCCGAACTGAGGCATCTGTTGCACTGCTCCATCACCTTCCCCTCTCTTTCTCATGCCAGAATGTGTGCTAAAAACATCACGGTACAATAATCATAAGGAAAAAAATGTTCCACGATTTTCATGAGTGTTGAATGTTGCCATGTTGCTCAGGCCAAGGCAGGTGAATTTTCTTGAGGAATCTACAACCGAAGCCATCGGCTATCCAAAGTCTGACCCGCAAGGCAGCGGAGCAATGTCCGAAAACAGCAATCCATTGGGGGCCGGTGACCAGTTCATCCGATCATTTGCCCTTTGGACGGGGTCAAGCGCCGAATACACCTCGATGCCCGATGGAGCTGATGACCACTGCCATAACCAGGACATTATGAGTGTGGTTCGTACGACTCCTCACCATTGGTTTGGAATCAGGGTTTTTGGCAAACTCCCCCAGGTGAACTGCCAGTAATCCACCAACCCGGTTATAGCCCCGGATATCGGCTTTTCTTCCTCTCACGTTGGTGAGAAAACACCTCCGCCACGAGAAAGCAGTGAGTAGGGCTTCCTCAGCAGAGGTCGTTCGAGACGTTTGGTCGTATGGGAGCATTTCGCGAGGTTCAAGGGAAGGTTGACCAGCTAAGATACATCCCAGACCATACTGAAGCTTTCGGATGCAAAGGGACGGATGCCACCGTTCAGTGCTTTGGTATTCAGGCCTTCCTCTTTTGCATTGGTAATGCTAGACAGGGTTGGATCACAGCTATTTTTGAGGATGGTCCCCGTCTGATGTCGACATCATTTAATTCGTGCACTGTGGATAAATAGTTGTCCCTTAAATGACATTGCACTTCACAGCCACTCAGTGGCTTGAACATGACCGCATTCCTGCCCACCACCTTCCCGGCTGATCGCTTCGATTTCCGTGCATAGGTTAACGAATCGTTGTCTGTCTGTGCACAACCTGACGTGGTTTCGGTCATTCTTCCCACATAACCGGAAAGAGTAAAAACGTCAGGTTCACAACTGACTTAGCATCGAAACCTATGATATGTAGCTGTGACCTCCCTCCCCAACCAATACGTAAGGCGACAAAGAATCAAATGTTAATTAAATGCTTCCAGTGAACTATCCCATCCTTTTATTTTTGCCATTGTCTTCTTTCACACTGTTTTCCTCAATCTTATGTTTGTATCAGTTCTTGTTCGCAACGTTGCCGCCGTACCTGTTTGTGTAATGGAGGATTTGATTCAATTTCAAAGTGGAAATTCGTCGTGTTTATGGCGAATGATGTGTGAACTGAAAAATACATCTTAAGTCTTCACTGTTCTTTACTTTCCATTTTCCCAACATTCAGACTCCCAGAAGTACCCACCGACATTATTGAGGAGAACGGCTACTCCTACAAATTCCAGGTATATGATATGGCTCACGGGTAGTGTTTCATTTTGTCAACTTGCTGCCCAGATTTTCCTATTTTTGTAAACAAAGAATAAAACTTTTCAGTGTATTATTTTGGTTTTATGTTGCTGATGGACAGTACCCCTGCGCCAGAGAGAAACCTGTTATCACAGTGAATCGGTTCGAACAAACTGCGTTGTCTAAGGCGAATGATGCTGCTGCGTCACTAACCTGGTCACGGGTCATTCCGTACGAAATTGTCGTGAAGTTAAACAGTGAGATACTTTTTTACTGCACCCAAATTTTGATTTAGGATGAAGGGAGTGAACCCTGCACCATGTACTTTGGGAGGATGTTGATGGTTAGGAGGTCGCCCTAACTTCTGCTTATTTACTTTGTTGTAGAGGAGCCTAGTCTACGAAAACCAGAAGCGCGGCACCTAGGGGCAGACCTACTAGTTAGTGGGTTGGTCGCCTGTTTCCTGCGTAGTCATAGGTAGGAATAAGTGAAGCAACGCTGAATTTGGTCGAACATGTGAGTTCAGGACGAGATGCTACCTTTACGTGACTGCTGTATTCGATATTCAAGTAGAAAATGATTTTTCTGATAGACCATGTAACCAGTAAACTTGGTGATAGACACAGTCAAAAGCTTTTTGCATATCCATTGTGACTAGGTATGCTTCTTCCCCGTTGAGTGAAGCTGATAAGTGCTATTGGTTCGTAGGTGGAATGCCGCGGGCGTAAACCTTCTTGGCGAATGATACATGAAATTCATTGAACAGCAGTGATTATGACAGCAACAAGCGGGACGATGTTAATGAATGTCTGCACCAACGTGTTCGAGCGTATCGGGTCTCAAACAACCGTTTCCTTTGTGGAATGGCGCATGTTGTTGACACACCTTTGCGCTGTTGTCAACACATCGCTCCTTTTTGTAAACACAACACTACACAGTCTGATTGATTAGGAAGGCATCTAGGCTGGCCTTTACATTGCTCCAGCCCAAGCAAGTCAATAGTTCATTAACCGACTGTTAAAAGCTTTCCTTACTGGTCCATTCATTTACTTTTTGAATCTCTATCTAGTGTGAATTTCAGTCAACCATGCACCAATTAATCTTTTTGCGTCAGCTGTTGCAATTTTTTATCCGTTTTGCACACTTTGTTCCTTCGCCCGACTGCAGTCATTAAGACATGTAGATAATTCGAGTACCTGGGTTATTTTTTACTCCACTATTGATTGAAGCGTTGACTGTTCAACCTGGGGCGTTATGGGTTGATTGTCGTTAACTACCATGACGCACGTCGCACCGACTTGCTTCGTGCCAAGATCGATTCGCCTCAGTCAACCAAACTTTACTATTGGTCTGGCCACATTAGTTGATTTGTTGACAGCATCCCGATTGTGAGTACAGCCTACACTTGCTGTTGGTGAGTCGCCTGCCTGCTTACGTGCATGTCCACGTATGCACCCGACAGCTCACTGTGCTGATTTCGTGATAATAAACAGAGTTACCTGATTAGTGATTAGTTTTTCTTAATTACGTATACAAGGGTGTATGAACCCCTCACGGTCTACGGGACTCCTCCTTGACGTATGTACATCTAAATTTATTGTCGTTCTGTGTACGAATAGTGAAGCTAGCCACTTTCGTCGTATTTGCCGACTAAGATCTCCGCATCTTCCGTTCCGTTTATTCTCCATAAGGGGGGAGTAAGTCCTGCTTGGCGCATCTGCGGTTGAATGCAGTGTTCCATCGATACGTTTGCAATGAATGAACTCATGTCGACCGATAGTAACCTGGTTATTCTTGAGGCTGAACAGGCCGACCTTTAGTTTGCTCAACATATGAACCAAACAGGCTTACCGCAGTGTGTGCATTCACTGTAGTTCGGTGGACGGGGGTACTGCTGGGATGTCCAGCCACTAGACATGTGAACCATTGGAGTTCTCATCCAAAGCTTTTAGTCCTGACAAGAACGTAGTCACAATGTAGCGGGTAAAGAAGAGCGGAGACTCATTTATTCCTCCATCACTTTCACCGACTGAGACGTTGATTCCGATCGAACCTCCAACCTGGAGGGCGAGGAGACTGGGACTCGTCTGACTTCGACCTTCCTGACATGATTAGATTAGTTTAGATCTTCGGCTTAACAAAGGCCATCTTCACTCGATCACAGAGATGCACAAGCTATCACACCGCGTCAAGGTGCAGTCTTATCGTGATGGGGCCCCAGTTGACTTCTGTCAAATCATCTTACTCCGGGCACACGTGATATCAATGCCCACCACTCAGGTAAATGATACCTGGGAATCTCATACATGAGTTGCTTAAACCGTATATCTTTGATCGCATGAAAGGTATGGACAAGACCTGTCACAACCGTGTTGTATTATGTTTACGCAATAGGGTGACGGGAACACGAGCACATGCGTTTCTTGCGTCCAAGGGAAAGAGCGCTGATGCTTAAACAGCTTGTTGTTAAGAGGTTCATCAAATTTAGATATGCGAAAAATGTATGTCTTGCCAGGAAGTACTATTCGGAAGAAAAGGATAAAATAAACGGCGGAGTGGGGCACACTATTTCCCGACGATAAAGAGAACTCTGTTGGGTACGGTTATTTTGCGTTTCACTAGAGTTCAGAGGTTAATAAACAGAGGAAGATGAGGCGGTCGGTATTAGGAAACGGTGGTAGTAAGAATGAGTTTGGGGCCAGTGAGTTAACAAGAGCTTGAGCTCTTCAATAGCTAAGAAATCGCAATGCAGGATATTGAAATAAGAAGGGGGCGAACTTCTTCGAAAGCTTTGTTCATGGGTCAATATACTTAGTGACCGGTCAATTTTTCTGCCTTCTGGTAAGTAAAACATTGTACAGGTTTCTGTGTGGTTACCAAACACTTAGCGGTTGCACAAAAGGATGATGGGGACGAGTTATTAACGCCAACTGGCTCGTGTTCCTCCTGAATACAGCAATCGTGATCGAACCAATACGAGTGTCGTATGCCAAGCTTGGCACAACAGAGGAGGACACACGCCGAAGAATAGGAGTTGTAAAATTGGGAGTAATGAAACCGTATTAGAATCGAAGAAAGTCATTCCAAGAATAAGAGAATAGGAATTCGCAGTAAGCTGAGTCTTATCACCAAAATGGGTCATCATTATCATCGTTCGGCGTAATACAATGAGGTGAAATTCACTTATCCAGGCCAAACTCAATGCATACAAGTAAGTGAAAATGTATAAGGAGTATATGGATTGGGCCTATTTTTACGGACGGGAAAAGAAAGCGAACCTCAATGCTCAGCAAACAAAGTACACAGTCCAACAGGGTATACACGCGTTTTCTGGTCTGATAAGAAGTGACAACAAGAACGCAACTGCTGCCGGTTTGCTACCATGACCTTCAGCGTCTCCGACCATCCAGTTACGGAGTCTTTTAGACCCCGACCGGAACGCGAGAAACACTAACTAATCGCTCTGTGCATTGCTTCATGCCTCACGTGGCTTTCTCTATTCTGTGGCGGCCACTGCAAATAGGGCGCTGTGTGGTAAATAACCGTTAAACACACGACAACGGAGCTAAATTCGATGCGATTGCGAACTATTGCTCGATGCATTTCCAAACACCCGACGACTTACGTCTACGTTACTATTCCGATGTGAGCCAAACTACGTAAGCATCGATTGTCGAAACCACTAGGCGACGGATGTCTGCGAATTCAAGGTCTCACAACCGTAAAGCAGAACTGATCGTACAGTGGCGCAGTACACGCGACTTTTCAACTTCACTGAAACGTCACGTCGCCGCCACAGGTGTTTTAGTCCTGCATAAGCTGCTCGAGCTTTGGAAATGCGGGCGGTTATCTCCTTTGATGCGCTACCGTCGTGTCACGCTGCTACACAAGTACGAGAAGAAGTCGACTTCAGCTAATTTTTGACCGTCCAGTTTCAAAACGGGACTCGGCACTTTGAAGGTGAAAAGTACGTGCCGAACGGAGCGACAGAATTTACTAGTTCGTCAAGTGCGGTTCGCGCGTCCTCCATACGTTCGAACAAGCAAACGACATCCTTAGCGCACTCCAAGTCACACAGCTCATCTCCAGCTACTCATTAAATGCCAATATTTTGGAGACCATTCAGTGCGTTCTCCGGCATTTCGTTTATAACGAAATTGAGCAGGAATGACGAAAGAGGGCACCCTCGACGAACATCGCTGCTAGTTACGAGCGATCTAATCACCCCGCCGTAGACCTTACGCTGCCAGAAATATGCCAGCAGAGTAACCTCAGTATTTCGGCATACTTCTGTGGAAAATCCTTTACGCAGGAGCTAGCCCTTAAGAGATTCGCGGTCAACTAAGTTCTTTTAGGTCAAAGAACACGACAACCGCCGGTCGACGGTGTATCGCGTAGCTTGAAAATTTGGTCGATACAACGGCAACTGGTCGAGATTCTGCTTTTGTTCACGGATAGTTGTCTCTCCAAACAGTGTCAAGCGTCGAAGTATGACGGAGGCGAACAATTTGGTTTTCGATGGGGGTTAAACTCATTCCATGGTGGTTTGCGCAGTCACTGAAACGACCAGTGATTCGCTCCAGGATGACGGAGTGTGCCCTTGTGACCAGACGATACGCATCAAATCAGTATTGGAATATGCGAATTCGTGGCCTAATCTTGAGAAGAGTGGCAGAAAGCCCGTCTGGTCCTGCTTATTATTTGATTGCACTCTCCGCTCTATCGAATGATACCAACTACTTAAGCATTTGTTCAGCACACCTGGAGTAGTAGCCCCACTTTTGTCGCAGATTGGTTCACTGCGGTTCGCAGACCCGTGTTGCGTATCAGTCGGAACAGTCTTTGACTATTCCCCGATGCAGCTGCTACTTCCACTTCATCAGCTATTGTCGCACAACGGCTTTTACGGTCGTTCTTCAGGCTCTTCTTGAGCTGACGTCGCAGATGCCACCTAATCCTGTCAGGTCGGGATTTGTCACCTTCATCAGTGCTACTGACTCAGATATCCAACGCCTAGGACGGGCTTAGCAACCCTCACTGCGGATTGCATTGCTCGACTAATCTAATCCCATTGTTCATCTACACGATCACCCCGCAGCGCGTTTAGCTCTTGCCCTCGTTCTGATTCGAAACGGGCACGAACGGATGGGTCAGAAAAGCGATGATCTGCTAATCGAGTTTGGTGGGATTTTCTGCGACCACTGAGTTGGAAAGTGAACTGCATCAAAATTAACGCATGATCAGATTCAACACAGGTTTTCTAATAGGACCTGCAATTTTGTACTGAGCCACGCCAACGGTAGCTTACTGCTATATGGTCGATCTGAGTTAGCGAGCCGGTCGAATTTGAGCGTTAAGTTGTTGTCCGTTGAGAGCTGTGTCGGAAGTTGGTGCTAGATAGGAATAAATGATGACCTGCGAAGAACTGAAGAATTCGATCGCTATTATCTGTTCGATGGCAGGGCAGAGCACAAGGAACGACTAGGCAGGCTTCCGATGCGCCCAGTCTTCCAACTGGCGCATTACAATCACCTGCGAGCACAACTATATCGGAGCTTCGACTAAACCGAGTGAGTTCGGTGAGTTTATCATAGAACTCGTCCCTTTGTGCGTGAGAACTGCAGTTGGTCGGTGTATACGCTGAAAGGACGAATACAACACCTTTTCGTGTTGCTTCCCTTCCGGACGCTGATAGACCCTTGGAGCCGCATCGCACATAAGCTATTACTGTCGAGGATAACTGACAATTCGGCTGCATCATTGAGCACAATGCCACGCTGGTCTGCTGAACGGGCTTCGTCGTCGCTTGATGTGGGCGGAATTGATGGACGGGTAGATGCAGGTTGCCTGGCCACCGAAATGGGTGGTGAAGCCAGTTTGCTGTTCAACCAAGGAGCACGAGAGGTAATGGAAAGACTGAAGATAAGATCGGCGACAAAGTCGTATATTAAACATTTGGCTTGAGTTGTTCTCCGGAGCGATTGACGCCGCGACCCTCATTGCTGATTCAAAGGCGCACTATACAGGATAAAGGAGACATTGATGACTTCAATGGTTGTTTGTGTGGCCCGGTACAGGACTTGTCTACCCACAGGGTAAAACCAAGCCGACAGAGTCGATAGTTCCAAATTAGTCTCAATATGAACCTCGTTTGTTTGACGCACACTGGACACCACGTAAATATATGTATCCACACGTTCACGTCGGTCTGGTAACACGCACGGTAACAATGCAACAAATGGGGAAACGGTTAACGGAGAAGTTCATCCATTGTTTCACTGTANTTTGACGTCTTGTTATCCTCGTGGGATGAGATTCGAACGACCAATCCGTAGAACATTCACAGCACTGACTTCCATTCAGGACCACATTTATCGTCTCTAGATAACAAAAGTCCTTGCCATGTAGATGAAGTAATCAAGCTGATTTTTCAGGTTCGATGAAGCGGCCCGGATAGGTTATACGAGCATTAACTGTGACAGCCTTGGTCTCTGAACTAACTGAGTGGGGGGGGGTTGATAAAAGCCCATTTGCCTTGGGTTCTCGGACAGGGCGGCACGTGACTATCGCCAACAAACTAAATAGGATTGAGTCACATGGCCAAAGAAACGTTTCTGCAACTCTCATCAGTTCGGAACTGCTCATATGATATACAAACAATCGCGCGTTCCACACAATTCGATGTCGTTCTTTCAATCATCGCATATAAACGGCATGACTATGAATTATCATTGGTTTGTGTAATCATAATAACTGGCTGCTTATACAGCGACAGCCAAAGCCTAGCCTAGAATTTATCGTAGCTCAAAGGAATATACATCGCCTGCGGTGTATATCAAACTTGCGATCTGGCTTGAGGCAACCAGGCATTTTACTTCACGTGCCTCGATGGTTACTCGTTCACCGATATCCCAACAAAGTATGAAGTATAACCACAAAGAGTAAAATTTTTATTCGGGTCATCGGTCGTTTATCCAGTCATATTACCAGCGGTTCAAAAAGGGAAATCACTAAGCATACTATGACCGAATGT
Organism: Echinostoma caproni; assembly: GCA_900618425.1. NCBI lineage: Eukaryota > Metazoa > Platyhelminthes > Trematoda > Plagiorchiida > Echinostomatidae > Echinostoma > Echinostoma caproni. The sequence continues at coordinate 11,082 of UZAN01050580.1, forward strand.
TAAAATTAAATGACTAGAGATTATTCACAAGACTGTTCAATTTTGCTTTTTTCCTTGGTTCGCGACACGCGAAATAGCCGCGGCGACAGTGGCTTCATCGGCGAGATAATAGTGTTTAATGGGTTTTAGGCTCGCGTCCAGTTCATACACAAGGGGGATACCTGAAAAAAAATCACAAAGGTTGGTCACCTAACTGCTGGATTGCAAAATGTTACACGCATAGGATTTGAATGAGTATCTCACCTGTCGGGATGTTCAGCTCCAATATATCTTTATCGGAAACGTTATCCAAAAACTTCACCAATGCTCTCAAACTGTTGCCGTGAGCGGCGATGACCACACGTTTGCACGCCTGGAATGTCAAAAACGAATGTATATGGTGGGCGCGAGTGTAAGCAATTCTATTTTTAGAAAAAGCACATGCGACGTATCGATTAATTCCACTAGAAGGATTTGCACTGTTGTCCGATATGCCAAACCAGCAATCGATAAACGCTTAAGTGCAGGATGTACAGTACAGGACTATCGATCGAACGTCTAGATGCCTAAAATAACTCCAGTGGTATGATGCAGCATCAAAACGGCTAATCGCAACAAAGCAGGAAAGTAATGTGGAATTGCGAGAACTTACTTTGATGTCAGGGACGATACAATCGAACCAACACGGTAAAACGCGCTCCACAGTATCTTTCAGACATTCCGTAACAGGAATGCAGCTGGTGTGAAGTGACTGGGAATTGTGTAAGGGATTCGGGAGAACACGATCAATATAAATGGTTATAATAGCAATGTTTTAATCTAGGTCGTTCTACTAAGGTGCAACAGTGGGCACAAATCTCTCGTACTTTATCTCTGTACAAACCAGCACTAACGCCTAAATCGCTGCGCGTGGAAGGCTCCACATAATGGTGCATTTGGTCTTGGCATATCGATGCCATAAGGTTTTTATTTGAAGTACAAGTTCATTTTTAAAGGCCAGCAGGGCTATCCGTGGTCTAAATCAGCACTGTGCAGCAACTGAAACCTTAACGCTTGGTGAAAAGGCAAGTGACAAACTAACAAAGCGGAGCATTGTTCTCTGATCGTTGATATCAGATGTTTGGTTCCGCGAAACTTTTCATTTGCTTCATACTGTCTGAAATCTGACAGCCAAATAAGTTCGGAGTGTACAGCCAACAGGACTGCGCATTTATGATAGCTTCAGATGTTATATTTTGGTTACCCATGACGAACGAGGAGTTACGCAAATGTTTTAAAAGCGGACGAGTGAAATAGAAAATATATGAGTGAGTCAACGGAGTAGACGGGGAAATGTTATGGTTTTAAAAGCCCGCACTTATCAAGCGATCTCCGTTCATTGAAGATGCTGACTCAGTAAGTCCACTAGTCAACTTTTCCATATATTCACACCGGGTTATAGTGACCGAAATAATTGTTTCAACGAACGCATCGAAAAAGTGTACATTTTTAAAGTAACGCAATATGCAGCGGTTGTGTAACGGTTAGTACACGACTAAAACTAACCAATATTCTAGTTCTAACTATAGCGTTTGTTTTTCTACCAAACTTGTGGATTACAGCGCCAACAATTTGTTTGATCATCAAAGCGAGGGGAGGATATGCCGACCTCGGGAGTTGTAACTGGGTCGGTGAAGCCCCGGTAGTTCGCATGCCATAGTTAGTCATAAATCCGGATTGCAAACCAACCAAGAACAGGCGTATGAACCACAAAGACACCTCGTTCTTTGTTTCAGTGGTTATCGGCATATTGGGTTTTTTGAACGTCTGACTCCATCCGAATGGTGTCTGATTCAATGAACTAGACACCAGCCCCGAATGAACCGCGGATTTTATACACCACTTTACTGCCCGGCAGGTTAAGCTTTGGTTAGCCGACTGTGAAGTTCCAAAGAAAAAATTCACCTGATTTGCCTGGGCAACCCAGCAGTATCACATGTATCTGCAACTCATTAACTTTGTGTTTGTTGTAAAGATTATTGTACCGTGACTTGGCACACAATCTGGACTCAGACACGTGAGAAATATAACGAGTAATATAGGAGATAATCTTGTCCACGATCATGCTTCTGCACCATAGTGGCAAAAAGCTGTAATGCACACTCAACTGTTTACGGATAAATGGGTGCCACGATAGCATGAGCGCCTCAGGTTAAAGAATGCTACGATGAGGACGACTTGACACTTCAAAGGATCGAAGCATGAATTAAAGATTACCAAGTTATACGTCGTATGAGTAACTTACATCAACCAAGCAGACCGATACTACTATTCTGACAACGATGTCTCGAAAAAAGATATGAAGCACAATGTTTGGAGGTGAGGAGAGACGGTATCATCAACAAACACCTTTCGTGTTGGATTTGGAACCGTAAGGACCCATTGAATCTGGACTATACTCAGGTATTGAACATACGTTGGCGAATTCAAATGATACCAAAAGTGGTAAAGCACCATGAGAATGACTTATTTCAACATGACGCGGGTTATTTATTCGTTTCCAACTGCAGTAATGAAACTAAGACGTGACATGAGAGTATGAGGCCGTATCAGGAGACTTCCTCAAAACCGTCATATACGCCTCTGGCTGTTTATCTTCGGGTAATAGCAATCGAGGTCCAGATACACTGAGTGATATGGCTGGGTGTCTTATACATTGGCGCTCGTGTAGTTACTTTTTTCCTTTTGTTTTATTTTATTTTATTGGATATATAATGATAAGATTTTCAAGACGGGGGAAGTGACCAATCAAAGGGCTGTTATGCAACAGCATCGGGTAAGTAAGGGGGTGGTGGTAAGGGCCAAACACGTTCTCCAGGGCAATAATTTGATGACCTTTACCAATGGGTCATCACCGCTTTTGCACCGTCTACATGAATTATTCATTTTCATCATTACACTGCTTCCAGCATTCCAATCTTCCTTCTGTCTCTTCATCCAAATTAGCGGCAGATGACAGCAACCAAAACTGACGCACGAATGGTTGTTCAAAATGAACTGAACTGCATCCCACTTAATCTTACTGGGTTTGTCAGAAAATACTGAAAACAGTTTAAAAGTTAACCGAAACCCTTAACGCACTGAGAAAAGTACATAGGATGAACACTTACGGCGTATTTCGCTTCGTTACCAGGCCAACGGGCATCGCTTGTGGCGAGCGCTGGAGGAGGAATGTCGTAAGCTCGTCGCCAAATCTTCACTTGTTCTTCTCCGTGTTTTTCAGCGGTTTCCGCCTTATTTAAACCTTGAAGTGCGCCGTACATACGTTCATTCAGACGCCAGCATCTGTATGAAAAGATGTAGGGAATTGAATCTAGTCTAACGACAGTGCTTATCAATGACAAATTCCGCGGGTTTGAACCACGTGCGTTCAACTAGTGGAAATTCTGAGTCATCCAGGATTAGTTAACTTCAACGATGGGGAAACTTATTGTCGGCGGTGTATTTTAACAATAAACTAGCTGATTTCAAACAAAACAGTTAGTATTAATCACTTCCACCGGGAAAAAATTAGTGGAAAGCATTCCGGATCTTTTGTTTGACAACTGCGTTGGCTAATCCCCAGGTTACGGTTTTCTTGGCTTAGGACAACTAACGGATATAGGAGTTTCGAGTATCGGAAAATGAATGGTGGGTCAAGACACAGTAGCTATGGAAACAGGTTGAGGGCATTTTGAATTAGATGCACAGGCGATTAACGGAGGGGAACTGGAAGTGAACGAGCTACGTCTGGTCGTGCAATAAAGAATGATAAATTGCCTAGTACAAAATCCCACAGACCTAGTTTCAAAATATTCCGTCTGATTAAAAAGTTCTAAGTATATTGGTTGTTTTTAGTTTCAGTTTGAATATTGGTTGTGTGGTCAACAGAGGTCTAACCTACCGTACGCGTATTCAGAATACTGAGAAAACCGTTAATTGAGTGGTTTCGACTACAAAACTTCACGACGAGACTACATCTTGACGTGGTGTGATGGTTTGTGCACCTCTGTGACCCAACGCGCTACACAGGATGGCTTTATCAAGCCAGGAGAGATCTAATCTAGCCTGGAAGGTTAATGGCTAGAGGTTAGACGAAGTTCAGTCTCCTGGTCCTCCAGATTGGGGGTTCGACTGGAATTGGTGTTTCTGTCGGTAAAAAGCGGTGGAGAAGTAATCGATCCAAGTAAATGGGCCTCTACTTCGCCTAACCCGCTGCCTTGCGGTTAGGTTCTTGTTAGAACTTAAGGGTTTAGACGAGAACCCTAATCGTTCTCCTGCTTAGTGGCTGGACACCCTAGCAGTACCCGTCCACCAAACCCCACTGCATAAATAAAATTAAAATAATTTCATACTGCATCGGTCGTCGAGCAGGATAATCAGGACCGCGCGGCCTATTGCATCGAGCGGGATAGGCAGCGATAAGTGGGCTACTGCTCAGATATCCCAACCTTTGTTTAGCTCTTATTGTACCGTACGCAACTCCTCCCCTTTACCCCTTCTTCGACCTGTAATAGGCCCTCAAGCAACTTGGATGTCGCTCACCAAGGTTGTTGCCAAGTAGCACTGTAAGTAATTAACCACGAAATGGATTGCAGATTCTAAATCCTCGTCAATCACTCAATCTGGGGGCTTTCAACGTGAGGACTTTGATGCAGGTAGGTCAACAAGCTTGTCTAGCGTACAATGGAATCTTTAGGAATCGACATTTTCTGCGTGTCGGAAACTTGAATCCAGGATCCTACTACTATAAGCCACTTGAGTGCGCCAGATTTATCGACGAGATACGCTCTTCGCACATCGTGCAACGATGAATCTCGTTCAGTAGGTCAGCACCTCAAGCCCGCCGGAGGCACTGGATATCTCAAGAGTCAGTAGCCCTGATGGAGCAAAAACGGCAAGTCCCGACCTGCCAAGAGCAAAATAGAGTTAGGTGGCATCTACAATGTTAGCTCACGAAGAGCCTCAAGGACCGTGAAAACTGGTGGGCAACAATAGCTAGTGAAATGGAAGTAGCAGCGGTATCAGGGAATAGTCAAAGACTGTTCCGATTGATACGCAATACGGGAAGTCGGAGAACTTCAGTTGGTGACGAGCTATTCACAATAGGGATCGACGACTCGATTGCTGGGTAGAATACTTCAACAGTTCAGCTGGCTAACCAGGCTGCTTCATCTGCAACTGAAGCCCCGTGAGCAGTGTCATGCAATCCTCCAACGGAGGCAGAAGTTCGGTCTAGGATTTAAGCTCCAAAGCGAGGCAAGGCAGCAGGACCAGATGAGCTCCCTCCCACTCTTTTCAAGATGGGGGGTGATAACCTCGTAGGCTGTATTTCTGCGCTACATGTGGACGCAAGAGCGAGTTCCTTCATCTTGGGGCGAATCACTGATCCTTCTCATTTTCAAGGATGTCGCAACGACTGTGAAAACCACCGCGGGATCAGTTTGATCCCGATCATCACCAAATTGCTAGCTTCGGTTATACTTCGATATCTGACGCCTTTAAGAGAGACCAACATCCGTAAACAGTGAGCCGGATTCCGACCTGGCCGTATTGATCGAATTTTTACGTTGCGTCAGGTCCTTGAGCTGCGTCACACCCACCGTCAGCGAACGATCGCAGTGTTCCCTGACCTGAAAGGAGCCTTCGACTCAGTTGATCGCGAAGCTCTGATGGGATACCTCCTTCGAAAAGGAATGCCCCAGAGGTCAATGTACTCACATCCCCGGTCGTGTAAGGGTTTGCAACAATTTAAGCAGGCCGTTCGTCACCAGCAGCGGCGCCCGGTAAGGATGCCCTCTTTCGCCGTTCCTGATCGACTTCGTCGCAGAAGAAAAATAGTAGAGCACACTTTGTGTTCTCTAAAACGTAGGTATTGAATGGGAAGCTGGAGAAGAGTTGTGCGATTTAGAGTAAGCCGATGACATCGTCTGTTTGTTTGTATGTATGGAGGACGCGGAAAGCACCCTTGGTTGACTAACAAGTGCAGTTGCTACATTCGGTATGTGCTTTGCACCTTCAAAGTGCCAAATGCTGCTGCAGGACTGGGTTTCGTCTACTCCCACTCCGACACTTAATGGCCAGGATTTAGTTGTGGTGGATTACTTTTCCTACTTAGGTAGTTGCNGCGTGACCAATGACGGTAACACAGCAAAAGAGATAACCGCCCGCATTCCCAAGGCTCGAGCAGCATATACAAGACTGAAACACCTTTGGCGTAGACGCGACATTTCAGTGAAATTTAAAGGTGTATATTGTGCCAGCGTTCGTTTAGTCCTGCTTGGTTGTGAGACCTTGAATTTGCGAGTTGAAGATATCCGTCGACTAGAAGTTTTCGATTACCGGTATTTGCACAGTTTAGCCCTTGGTGGATGAAGCGAACGGGTTAGTAACGTGGAGGTAAGTCGTCGTGTGTTTGGGAGTCTATCAGGTATAAACATGCTAGCATGCCGAATTCAAATTAGTAGACTTCGCTGGCTAAGGCACATATTGTGTATGCCCAGCCATCGTCTGTCGCACCGTTCTTTATTCGCTGTAGCTAATCCGGGCTGGAGGAAACCACGAGGAGGTCAACAGATGACGTGGAGACGAGGCATGAAGAAATGCACAGAACCATTAGGTAGAGTAGGTGTCTCTCGCCTTCCAGGTTGGGGTCTGAAAGACTCCACAACTGGTTGGTTGGAGACATTGAAGGAAATAGCAGCGAGAGGCAGCAGTGGCGTTTTTGTTGTCGTTTCTTATCAGATCAGAATGCTTGAAACAGGGTGTACGCAGAGTTCGATTGGGTACTGTGTGTTGACCATAGTGGCTTATCTTCTCCCTCCCTCAAAATAGATCCAATCCCTGTCCATTTTAAATTTTACCACTTACCTTGTATGCATTGCGAATTTGGCAGCGAGAAGTGAAGTTCGTTTCAATGTATTTCGCTGCACGACGATGATGGTGATGTGACTGCTATACAGGTTAAGAATTAAGGGGGTCGTTTCGAGGGAAACTCAAGTGTACTCCGGCGTTGCACAAGCTTCCGTTATTCTCACTCCTTTACATTGATGATTTTTCACCTCAAACCCTCATTCATCTTCGTGTTATTATTGACACTACCAGTTGTGTCACGACTTCCGCCTAAGTCCGAGTCCACAACTTAACAAAACAAATCATGGTACAAAAATATTTACAATGAATAATTCGATCAGTTGTCATCACAAAACATTTGGCTCTTTGGGGCTTGCTAAGTTGGCTTCTCTAGTCTACTTAACTACGATTACATTCACTAATCCCATCTTGTTTTTTTTTATTAGGGACAAGTACTTGGCGAAGGTTCAATTTAAATGAGGATAAAACACATTTTGAAAGATGGTGCTAGAAACTGGGCCTTTGTTGAAACGAGCAGCTGGTCTTAGGATCAAGCCTGACCCGATTTACCTCACTGGCGTTACACATGCCTTCATTTTATGCTCGCTCGAGTTGGGTGTTAGTTACAGGTACGCTCTTATTACACAATTAACTTTAATTCAAAAAATCCCAAGAAACCAGTAAAACAATTCATAATGAAAAGTTTGTCAAGCGACCTTCTTGAAAGAACGATTAAACGCTTCCAACAGCTACTGGTGGAGCTTCTCCCAGTTCGCCGGGGGTTGAATGGCTCAGAAAAACTATCAAACAGTCATCGCAGATCTGCGATATTGATATCGCGGGGCTACTAAGTCACCCTGCAATATTTTTATATGATTTTTTTATATTTCCATTATACACACTTTGTGCAAAGAACACCAGACGGGGTGAACCCCATAACCGCGAAGACCTGCCAGGTAACCTAAGGCCCGCGACTTCGATTGTACTCGAAAGTTCACCATGGCGGTCCTCATAATAATTACTATGGTTAATTCGCAGTGCATTATACAATATGAAACGAGAAATAAAGTGAACCTATCATAATCGTATCACTTACTTATGTACGGGTATCCAGTTCAGATCCAGCTCGTCCAGAACATACTGGAGAGTCTTGATGGCTCGTTTGAGTACACTGGTGTACGCCACGTCGAAAGTAAGCCCGTTCATTTTTATCAGCTGTCCCGCTTGTTTAGCCTCATTAACGCCTTGAAGCGATAAGTCAGCATCATGCCAACCGCAGAAGCGATTTTCCTGGTTGTAGACGCTCTCTCCATGTCTGATTAAGACAATCTTGTAAGGAGCCATGTAGTTGGTTTTATCTTTAAAAAAGCAGAGTGATCAACAATACAAAGTGAATATAAATGCTCAGACAACTGCAACGTAAAAATAACCAGTAATGTAAGTAACACATGGGCCTACACATCGTTCTATCGATTTATTCAAAACTGCGATCGAAGTCACGTACCACTGCGCAGGAAGGGCAAACCGACTGACCTGATCACAAGGTCACGAAACTACTCCCTTATAATAAGTTTCCGAAAAGGTAGGAAAAAACAAACGCCATGTTCGATTGGGTCAGGTAACAGAAAATGACCACGACGAATGGAGTGTTCGATTCAGGTCAAGAAAGGCCACAGGATTAGTGGCTGTTGACAAAGAGAGTCAGGCGGTACGTTCGCGCGTGGTTTGAAAGTTCACACTGTTTGAGTGTTGAATCCAATCCAATCCAATGTTCCAGGACGACGAAGCCTCAGCCTTATCGTTTCCCTGATTCTGGAACAACCTCGTTGACAGACTGATCGATATGTGCGTTTTTCCGGCTTACAGCACGGTCGATAGTGCAGCGAAACTTCGAGGATACAAGACTCGGATGTATTAGTTGTCGCGCCTCCTTTCGACAATGGTGAAAAAGAGAGAAAACATGTCGCCTTCTCGCTGTGTCGGTGAAAGAGACCTACTTACACATAAGTGTTCCGGGGAATGTGTGTAGTGACACGAACTATCTCTCATTCTACATGTAAACTTACACTCTGGCGGTACGTTCGAATTCGGTTGTATCCTTCGCTGCTCTCGCTATGGTTGGTAAATTTTTCAGTTATTATCAGTTAAAGGTGAACCAGATCATTGATTTATGTTAACAATCAGTTTTATACACAGAGTCAATGTTAACGGTACTAAATAGTAAACGTTGACCTTGCTCTATCTACCAGTAACCTAATAATT
>UZAN01050582.1:0-20188 GCA_900618425.1 Echinostoma caproni
TACGCAAAACATGACCAAGCCATCAGAGACGGCGTAGAATTATTACTTCATTTAGAGACCGACTATGCGCACTCAACACACGACGAGCGAACTCATAATTGCTCACCCGATATTCCCATCAGACTTGGGCAATGATTCGAAACATCGATGGTCGAATACAGTATGTCAGTTAGCATCTTTAACGCTGAGGGGCTAGATTTCGCAACCACAAAGCAAAACACTAATCACCGCAATGATGTACAGGCGTCCATCAAGTAACGGTTGGATGTTAAGACGGTTATACAGTTGTCTCAGGCTATCCAAGCTGCTCTAGATTTCACTATTCGATCTCCTCCATAACACTAGTTTCAGCTGCGATGAAGCACCCGACGTACTTGAAACCCTTCACTGCTTCCAGCTGACCACCGCAAGAAGGTGAATACAGTGATGGACTTCTGCCATTCTGGGAGATGTACTTTGCACTTTGGTGATACAAAGCATACCTGGTGACGTCTATCGCCAAGCGATTTAAAGTATATTCAACTGCTTGCGTATTTTCACCCAACAAGGAGATGTCAACGACCTACTCTAAGGCCAGAACAGTGTTCCCTGAGAACAGTTGTACTCAAACGTTTGCGAGACCAGACCAATCTTTCTCTTAGACCATCACCTATGACGAAGTTGAACACAGGAGAGCAGATTAAGGTGGCCTTATCGAACTCCATTGGAGACGTAAAAAGTATCGAAATCATGCCATAGGCTCTAAACATACACGTGGGAAGATGATACAACTCTCTGACGGTGGTTACTTACTATTCAGTCATTCATTTCCTCAACAAGTGGTTCCACATTGCTATCCGATAGACGCAGGCGAAAGCCGCATGGATTTCTGCAAACATAGTGATCGTTGACACAAAAGCTTCATCATGTACTGGTGCTGGTACTCATTATTTTAAATACCGCGTTGTTTATCACTCCGCTAAGTCGTTTTGTCAGAACTATGTTACGAGCGAGAGAGATGGACACGTTTTTATTTTGCTTTTCTTATTAAAAAGGATATACAGAGAAACATGCAGACGTTACAAATCACTGTGTGATCTGCCAAATGGGAACAAGAAATTCTTCCACACAACGTTCGTTTGCCTTCTGATAGGAAGGCAATGACTTGATAATGTTTGGAATAAGCCAAAATATATTGATAAGTAAAGCAATGTGTAAACAATTTTGATGAGTGAATTAAAACACCATATTTCTTTGCCTCCTTCAATCAGGAATTTTCTAACCAGTTACAGCAGTGCGTAGGACAACGAACTAAAACTTAACTCGTTCCCGCTATTTGACGATATTAAATGATTTCCAGCGATTTCCAATATATATATATATATATGCATATGAAGCGGTGCAGCGGTTATATTGAAAATAAATTATCGGTGGATCGTCAGCAAATGTCCATAATTTTTCTGCCTTCAATACGGTTAGGACCACCTTAGAACTACTGACATTGTGACCAAACGTTCCCAAACAGTAGCGAAGAAAATGGTTAGCATTTAATTGCCGTTCAAGGATGACACTTGCGAGGACAATGAGCAAACGACTGAGGAGTGTAGTAGAAAATAGTTATTCATCAAAGGAACAGTTCATATTCTACTCTACCAAATTAGTTCTCCCGTTATGGAGGAAGGACAAGCTACCGATGGAGATGACCTCTTTGTGTGTCTACCAGTTTACTTGCTCTGGTGTCGCTCCTGTGGGTCGCACCAACAGACACCTGCCTAACGAATCAAAAAACGAGCATCGTCACAGGACAGGTTGAATTCAACTGTTTCACGTTATCTCTTCAGCTGCGTACAAACATTCATGTGAAAGCTCGATCAGGACAATGACAAATCTTCAAACATCCCTCTCTTCAACCTGACTGTGATTGGTGACCTTTGACCTTCGCACTGATTTTGCCTAGTCGAGTGTTTCTGATGTTTAAATATTTCTCATTGTTCTGATCGAACTTTCACATGAATGTTTGTACACAGCTGAAGAGATAACACCAGAGACGATAGAAATCAGAATAAACTTACTCCTGTTATATGCACATAAACAGTTCGTTACATCCAGTCCCACCCTCCCGATGGTCATGCGTCCGAAGTGCCCCCATCTAACACCTCAGTCGAATATTCACACTCCGCAAAGGATTATCACCAGTTCTGTGGTCAGTTTGGAAACATTACTCCTAAAGTCTCAACTCCCGTTTTGGACATTCTAAAGCCCTTTTTGACTGCCTTACTGGAGTTATATAATGTGCCGTAATTGGTCAATAGATAGAGCACTGAAAGTAAGCTCATTTCACACTGAATCTATCGGAAGTATTCACTCAAATCGTAGTATGTGTGTACTTGTGTTTTTGAGCCTGTGGGTGGTGCACATGATTGTTTACAGCGAGGACCAAGATCCTTTACCCTCGATCTGTCCATGAAGCGCTCACACGTGCACAAACACATGCACACGCACGATAACACTTAACTATGGATGGGGTTGTTGATAATGGAGACAGTTTCAAGCTGGGTCTATGGGTCACATAGGCTAGGGATAGACGAGGGTTGGGGTGAGCCCTCTCTGTTTAGGTGAGATGGATTACGACTGATGGTGGTGATCATGTTGGTGATCGGTTTCGTGTCAGGAAAATTAAACGTCCTGACCCAGTCGTTTTTCTGCTTGGCGTTCTGGTGCGAAAGGGCGAACGCTATGGCCTCAGCGGTGGCTAGTGTGTGTAACGGCACTGCCTAATAAGGGTTTCGAGGGGAGGGGGAGAAAAGTGGTGCCTAAAATAGGTCACGCTGAAGATTTATTCTGTTCTGTCCACACCGGTGTTTCCTATACTCCGCGTGCCTCAGCCGAACCAGCAGGCACAATTTTGGTTCATCCTTTGGGATAGTTGCTTGTTGTGCAGTCAGTGTACGTTTGATTGCAAACGCATGGCAAGACGTAAATAACCATTGCAGTGACCATTGTAGGCAGACCGCCTTTTTGGCTATTTTGGTTGATGGGCGAGCCTATGAACACACAAGATATTCGAAATACGTTGAGGGTTTGCTTTATTTAACGCACCGGACGTTTGTTCAAGGTATCATCTAGNTCATCTAGAAAACGTAGACGAATGAATAAGTTGGTCTTCTGAGCCTCGTAAACCAGTTCAGATACTGGCCTTTCCTGTAAGATTCTCCCGATGAAACGTTGTGGATAATCACGTTTCATGAGATCGTCCTTGTCAAAGCAGATCTTTCCCACCCGAGGTGTGAGATCTTAAATCAGACTTTTGTTCCATCTTAATGGAATAACGTCGAATTTCATTTTCAATGTATTCGATGCCCTAACGAACCATTGTCTTTTCGGTGGATAACCACGTCTATTTAGGACAGTTTGTAACTTTCTTCTGTTTCTAACGTGAACCGAATCAACTTGTGAGATTCATTGAATATTTGGAGCATTCTTATCCCGACGGTACCTTTCAGAGTAATGCAAAATATGTTATACAAATAGCGGCAATATGGACGCATTTTGCTCTGATAATTCCTGCAGTGTTCTATCTTGTGATTTTGTCATACATGTATCTGGTAACGGTGGGCCTCACGGGAACCCATGGTAACTCCATCTAATTAAATTTTTGTTGCTTTACAATGTTCGGTGATGAATGCAACTGGATATCCATTCACCAGTAGTACCTCGTTTACGAGGTCAGTTTCATCGTGTAAAGGGTTTTCCGTGCACATTTCACCAGCTCAATGAACTATAGTGTGCAACCGAGATAAACATTTTTCTCATGAGAGTGAAGATAGTGAAATGTAAATATTCCCCAGAGCACGTGTTTTTCTCAGAAGACAGACTTTTACATATACTCATGTGATCGACGAGTAATGTTTACATCTAACATCTTGTTTCGCTCATCCCATACGTCGTGAATATCTTCTTTCAGTCTTTCTTTCAAGTGGTTAGGAAAATACCTGAAGGAATCGGTTCCATCGTACTGCCCACGTCGACCCTATTCGTCTGCTGACATCCTTGCCCGATGACTGGAAATATGTTTTAACCGGCCAAATCGAGGATCCAAGGAATGACCTCATGATAACGCGTTGTAATGTATATTTCACATTTCTATGTGCGACAAGTTATAATCCTTAGGCATTGAGTTATATGGAACCGTCACAAATGCCAACCCTAAAATAATACTCTGTTTTTTTGTACAAACGGGATGAGGTTGATAACCCATTTTTGGAGCCTAATCGAGTACGCATTCCGTTTCAATGTAATATCACTCCCCGGTTTCATAGGTGGGGCTAGTATGTTATAAAGAAATTACACCTGGGTATTTGCCGTGGTATTTCTTAATACGTTTGGGGATAAACAACTTCAGCTTGCTATTTTTATTATAACTGTTGAAATGCACACTGTTTAGTGAAATCACTATTAACCCACGTGTTTCAAACGTTCGAGTACCAAGCTTTTGCGCACTTCACAAGCAGTGAAGATATTACGTCGATGGATGACGAAACATTTTTGAAAACTGTGGTCGAGCTTGATGAAACTGAGCTTGTCTTACCTGGGCTATAAGAAACTACCTTTTCTTCCGATTCCCGCCGGTTGTAAATCCAGAAATAGTTTGTAAGAACATTGGTTTTCCCATGGCCTTCTAATAACAATCTCTTTCTCAACGCCTGAATAACCTATTGTAAAGTGTGCTGTATTCGGCCTTCTGGTGTAGCACCTAAAGTGAGTTTCTTTGATAACTTGCTGACTCAAACGAGGAAAATGCTTCCGTTAGATTCATAACGGTGGGGTGGAAGAAATCCACTCCGAGGACTTAAATGGAAATTTCTGTGCTTCCATAAAACACAACCCGATGCTTTGAAGTTTGTCCAATTTTTGTCTCATCTGAGTGTCAACATACAGCATTGTTTTCACCAGGAGACGGAACCGTTCTACATGTAATCTCATAGCATTCGAAGACCAGTTTTACTAAGATCTCGTTGAATTATGACGGCTTATTTGTCATACGTTAGTCAGCTTGGTTTGATCCCTCGTCATTCGTGAGTTTTATGTTATGTTAATGAATGCACACTATGCGTAAGTCCACAACCTCTAGCTCCACATTTAATTTGGGGGAACAATCTGAGATGTATTCGAGTTATATCAGGTTGGCTATATTCATCTGTTGCACTCACCAACGTGATTTACTGAACGTTCAAGGAACGATACTTTAGCTGATCTAAAATAATGCCAAATCAAACCGGGGTATTTGGTTACATTAGTTACGTTATATAATTCCAGGTAAGTTTGGAAAAATCATGACATTAAAAACTGGTAAATAATAGTTTCTCGGTTACAATTTGTGATTTCCGGGGCTTTCAGATAAAGAGGAGCTCATCTTAATGACCGTTGAAATTATAACTTTCTAATAGGCATATGATGTCTACACAAATGTGGTAAACGTACCAACAACATGCCATTTGTGTTTCCTCGAGACGAGGTTAATACAGAATGATTTTTGATAGAGACTGTTTGATACTCAGCGACAGGAATTTATTAGTAAGGTAATGTTTTATCAATGGGCATATTTGCTGCATTCCGTTGAAGAGAAAAATATATTTCACTGCGGGCGGTTTTACTTTTTAAACGGTATGTTTGCGTTTTAGGTTACATTATCTGGACTTGAACTGCAGAAAGTGAAGTTTGGTACGTTTAATGTTCCATGGATTTCGGACCTTCATCGGAGCCCACAGGACTTCAGACCAACCCTGAATTCACCTACCTAATTCTGCTTGTGTGCCAATGTACATGTACAATTGGATACAAAAGCGTAATGTAAAAAAATGCATTGCAAAATGAACACTCGCAATATCATCCTACAATAACCGAAAACATGGAGCCTCTGATCTTATGATACTATTACATAAATGATGACTATAATTCCTGAAAGATTATCTCTAGTATCATTGTTACTCTTTTACCTCCCAACATAATTCATGGAGTTCAATAACGCTATTTTCCCAATTTGTTTTATATAAAATCACAGAATAAACCCATAGTCTTAATCAGAATACCGATTGTAAGCGAACATATGTTTTCGATTAGTTCCTTATCAAGCCGGTACAATCACATTTATATGAAAAAATAACGTTGTTTTGGGGTCAAACAGTCGAGGTCAAATAATCATAGCAAAAGGGGTGGGGTAGGGACAGATTTGTCATTCGTTCTCCTGTTCAGATTATAACGGATGAAGTGTTTTATCATATACTACTCAAGCAACGAGCACCAATTGGGGAACTCAAATTGAAAATGAATAAATTACATGAAGCGTATTCTCCAGTAGTTAATTTTTCGTAAAGTTTATTGTGTGAATATAAAACAAAAAGAAATATTGAGAAATCTTCAAGTTATCAGAAAGTGCTGATTAATGATATTCACAATTCACACCATACTGGGGATAGATCGCAATTCATCACTAATGAAAAATGGTTCCAACAAAATCAGTTTTCACGCTTTTCAGTTGAGAATGCAGGAAGCCCAATGGACGCGCTGCTATCCTCGCCTAAGCATGAATTATTTATTTTTGGCGCGGCTCGAAATTCACCTCAGTCAAACAGTCAGGTTGTGTGAAAATGGGGCTTGTGCGAAATCAGACCAGAAAATCAACTGGCGAAATTTCTTCATTATTTTGACAATCGTATTAACTCTTTAATGACACTGTTCATAATCTTCTGTTGCCTTCATCTGTATGTTTCAGTTTTTCGTTTTATATAGCCCTTATCACTTCACTTGTCTTCGTATCTTATTGGTTAAACCCAAATGTCTGCCACGCTCCAGATATTATAATCATTTTCTCATTCCCATATAGCTCTCAGAAGTCCACTTTTCAACAGGAGCATGCAATCCTCTTTGGTTATTTGTGATACCTATGAATAGTCGCACTGAAAAGCATGGTTTATATATACTCCACTGCTGGCTAACATTTATCATCACACATGTTTAGGCTTGTATATAGTGAGCTTACTCAGGTGACGCGCTTGTTTTCGGTGTTCAATTATTTTTAACGACATTTCAATATTGATAAGTGCCGCAATGCGTTCATAATGCGTATCCCTCATCAACCGCCGTAACTACAAATTGGCATGTAACAAATGTGTTCTTATCATTTCAATCAAAACTACTCTCAATCTCACTGGCCCCTAGTTCGTAAATCCCGGTACATCTTTTTAAATGTAGCCTTTGACACCTACATGTCACGTGATATTGTATACGATGGACCATGTTAATTTGAATTTGCCGAAACGTATTATCTGTCATTAGATGCATGAAAAAAGGAGCATAGGTACATGTATTTCTATAAAGGAAGTTGGCTTTATAATTATCCTATAGAAACCTGTATTTGCGACCATCCGTGGTACGTTTTGAACAAATAAATTTGGTTTATTGAGAGTGCCATAATTATTCATAGTTTCATCGTATTACTAATGTTCAAGAGTAGAAATTCATGCCTGTGAATTACGGACATTTTAGTTGTTATTTTGTTTAGGAAAATTTAGCGGTAAAAAAAGCTACCTACGACATCATTTTCCGCCTCCATCGTTGACTTTTCACACAGCAATGAAAGAAGATGTGGCGCAGATACCAACATATATTTGTGTCTTTTACGCAACGTAAAGCGGTCAGAACCAATTGGTGATGAAAATATAATCATGATATTTATGTAAATAAGCGGCCTTCCGTAGCTGTAGACGGTCTTATTACCGACAGTATTATCATTACTACTAGTTAGCAGTTTCCGCGATAACATTTCTGCCCAGTTGGTATAGATTTCCCCGGTAAGTAGGCTTGAAGTCACTGCGTGTCCAGTTCAATGTATTCCTTAAATACACATGAATCTATTAACGCATCTAACAATGAGCTGATACATCCTCACTGCTTTTGCTTGTTGATAGGATGCGTTTCTCATTTATTTCGTCCTAAACGTATCGTATAGACCGATAGATATTATAGATAGTTATTCGTAAATAATAAATATCGTATCCATTTTAGTATGTTTAACTAACTATGTGCTCTTGATGCATTTAATTGAAATGGATGAATGGGAAACCGTTCGTCGAGACACATATGTCATGCATTGATTGGGAGTCCCTCTCCCATCTGCGTTTTCAATGCAGATATCCAAACTGTTCGAAGCATGTGCATCATCAAAGCATTAAAGGGGTGCGTTTGCATCTTTGTCGATTGATAGCCATCAACTGCGAAGCTGCGGATTATTGAACACTAACATTTCTGAGAATCAGAGGTTCCTAAGATCTGGCAACATGTTGAATTTGCCTCCTTTGAAAAACAGTTTGATTGACCTTTTTATCTTGTAATAATGATCGAAAACAAGGTGTAGTACAATAACGGCTGGGAAGATAACCCTCCATAGAAAGAGTGTAGCATTCATGCTACCATCTGCAAACTCTTTCCATGTTCATCTGAATTGGTCGATCACTCAGCATGAGTCAATATGGTGGTCTGCGTCATGTAAGTGAAATTGGCAGCGACACCTGAACCTTACGGTGCTAACTGACTGATTACCTGTTGACCACAAGATACATTCCAAAGATAATTTGACACGCGAATATCCGTGAACAGTGGAAAATACAATCGATACACGAATGCTAACAAGACCAATCAGGAATGCTCATGTGTTCCTCTGGGAATAATCGGAAGGACAGTGATCCTGTGGATTTACAGACTAACAGATCTGGTCTGCCAGATGCAGAAAAGGAAGTGTGGTGCAGTGAGACGCTCACACAACTCACGTATACGTAAACGTTGCGCAAAGCCGATGGTCAGAGGAAGGTGAACTTGAGTATCCCGCTAATCAGGGAATGCCCTAAAATTTTTATATACAAATATATGCAGCACAAAGGATACGAGCAAGCATCGGGATTCAAAATTTGCATATTGCAATTTTAATCAGTCCGAGTATTGATCATAACAGAATTAATAGCACATTTATTCTACTGAGTATGTCTAAACCCTGAAACAAATTCTCTTCTATTTTAAAAATGATAGAGATTTTCAGGGAAAGTAATTTCTCTGTTGGGTTACCCTTAATTTTCACATAGTTCTATGCACGATTCAAATGGTTGACCATATATGAATACCCCTGACAGTGCGAAATGTTGTCCGAGGAGACCGATTGGTTCCCTAATGATAAAATAATAATAAATTACCTGTTCGAAAATGGACATTTTCTGCCGAAATAGGTAGTATTCATTTCCTAAAATCTGTCATTGGAATTCATTCAATGTCTTTGTTCACACTGCAAGCGTGGACAGAATGGAAAGTGACTTTTTCCCCGGTAGCTCATTAGACTATGCGAGTTGGCGAGCTTCCACTTGATTCACGTTACCACTCATGCAAATGTCATGGACGGAAGGCACCAGACAATAGTCGTCTCCATCATTTATGACTTCTCAGGAAGCACTCACTCAGACAAAAAAAATGACCGCGGCGACTTACTAGACATTGGTAATAGTAATCGAATTGCCCGCCGCGTTCTTTTCCCAATGTGTTTTGCTCACACCTAACGAAAAACTAACTATATTTGCTGACAGATAGATCATTCTAGATGAGCGCACTTGATTGCTGCCGGCGCCAATATGGCACCTGCTCAGGAAATCGGTTTGATCTCCAGTAGATATGCATGTTTACAATCAGCAGTACCGAGGTTTTGAAACTACTTGCGCAATCTTGTAATTAATGTACAAGCCGTTTTCAATCGTGGACAACCTTCGATACATTTATGAGCTTGTTCAGTGAAGATTTGTGAAAATGATATCGATGTCAAAATCAAACCTGGTGAGTAGAAAAGTACCGCTGTTCAAAGGCACGAGATCTATTCGATCAAACAATTGCAGTGTGAAGCTAGTCGAAAGTTCTAGTAGAAAAAACAGCTTAGAAAACATTTTATTTTTACCAAATTTCGAGTGAATGCATATGAGTCAACCAGTAAAGTAGAAGAAATATTCTTAGACTATTTACTTGTCCTAATGCTGGCACTAAAGGTAATTCCGAAATCTTACGGACGAGAACCAAATACACGTGTTGGAAACGTGTTCATTGAACTACCATTTACAGGCGCTGAATTTGTTTGTGGTTGTCAACCTATTTTACTGGAATAGCCACATTACGGATCTATTTGAAGTAGATAAAGTAGCGACTCACAATATCATCGTAAAATACATACCTTCGCAATGTGTTATAGTCACTCAAAAACCCGTTAATGTTTCAGAATGTCAATTACAGGCTACACAGGTCGGGTAGTTCAGCTAACCGTTTGACTGATCTGGGGCTAATCAGAATTTTCTTTAGGTAGTGTCGTGTGAAGTCCACACATTTCGTTCTTGCATTATATACCTAAAGAATAGAAAAATAACTGCAGCTTTCGGGCTTTGTTCTACCTGTTTCAAGTCGGGGGGCGGTGACTTCCCATAATTTTGGTTATCTGATTTACTGCGCAACATCTAGACACAAGAATGCATTTTACCATCCTGAAGCGAATCACTCGCTGGTACAATTTTCATGAAAGTATCTATTGCTGCACAAGCCACCGCTTGATCAGCCTGGTCCAAGTCGTCATCAAGGTTTTAGCGTCCATCGTAGTTTGACTTGTAATACCGCTAAGGGAGACGGTTACTCGTAGAGTTAACAGAGTTCTGCCCGGATCACGCTTACGCCGACCAAATCGCAGCGATGCATCAACCCACTAACGGCACATCACGAACACACCTAATCAAAGGTCTAATTGTCTCATTTTGACCTAAAAGCTACCTTCGACTCAGTTGACAGTGAAGCCCTTGTTGGTTTGCATCGTGAAAAACGGACGCTGTTCAAATGTGCAAACAGAGCGAGGTCACACAAAACGCGATCGCTCACTGGGGCACCCTGAAATCTGTTGGTAATGAAGTATTCAGAACAGAAGGGAGTGATCTGAAAAAAGCCGCATCTGGATACTACACCTGAATGTGCTACTCCACCCTGCTACCGAACTAAACCTGGACGATTTGTGTTTTGTTTCGTACGTACACAAACACGCTCGCTCGATTGTCAATCCATGCAAACTCGTAGGATGAGAACTTTATTTCGTCCTGATGAATTTTCTACTAAATGATACTGCAATCAATTATTTGACATTTATACGTCTCAAATTTTCACATAAGTAAACTTGGCATATGATGCAAACTATTTCCACTTTAGTTGTTGCACGTATACATTTGGTTTGGAAAATCCATTTTCGTTAATTATACCAATGCTTCTTTTGACAAGATTGAACCTACGTATCTGCTGAATTCCTCGGTCAACTTAGTGCACCTGTCTGGGATCACCGTTCACGCAAAACACTCTGCTGAACTGAAAGTTTAGTAATTTTATTGGTACCGAAAGTAGAATATTGCCAGAATCTTGGCATTTACCAGAAAGTATTATTCCATACATTTTCTCAATCCATCTTGGCTGAAATTGGAACAACAGTTTCAGTGCTTTGAATTGCGATTCTTTTGGTTATCGTCAGACACGATGCGTCAACGATTAGTCAACATAGTAACTGAACGAAGGTCGTTGTTGACAAATCAAAATTCTCGAATATTGTATCTGTTGGAGCTGATTTTATTGCGCACGTTTACACTCAAATCGCTCATTGTAATGATTTTCAGAAACGTCAGCGGTTCAATGAACTTTGGTGATAAAGTAGCGGCCATCAATCAAGCTTTATTTCGGCAAACAGAATATATAAATTTCAGGAACGAAAATTGGACTGGCATGGTTGATCATGGACAAAGTAGGACAAATTATAAAAATAACCGACTTGGCATCAACACTTGCAAATCACATTTTCCTAATTCGTTGAGACTTTATCAGAAAATCAAAATCATGCATCAAACAGTCATAAAACAACCATCTGTCAAAAACAGAGTGAAATGATTCGTAAAAGATCCAGGAACTTCAATTGTATAGAAATATATGGATACGGAGGAGAAATTCCAAAAATGATGGGACGTTTACTTTCTATTTTTGATGATTTTCAATTTATTGGGAGAAAACATTTTAAGTTAACCTCGTGCAACCGCAAGAAGAGCGCTTTGTGTATAGAGGGAATGCATATGCTTTTGAGGGTTCTTTTGTTTTGATGAACGGAACAGATTAGTGTGCAGTATTTTGAGGTGCAAAGCATTATATATGACACCACGTATGCTCTATTTCCTTTTCAGACATTGCTTTAAACGGCCAATTCCGCGAAAATAATTCCATTTAACGGTTTCACCAAATCCCACAACTGTGACCTGAACGGGTGACTAACTGGTTGAAAAGGGTTGGTGCCTCATATTGTGAGCAGACTGATCGCAAAGATATTGACAACGAATACAGTCGTTATGTTAAGATTTAGGAAAATAGCTGGTTAATTATGTAATACTTGATGCACATGCCAATTGGCAATCAGAAAAGGAATTAAATTAAATAATTGAAGTTTTCAGAATGCTCGATTTACCTGTCTCTTATGACAGCTTAAATTCATGAATTGGCTGTCTTGTAATTTAATCACCATGGGATTGTTCAAAACTATAGACTACTTCTTAATTTCCTTTGCTGTTACTGATGGATATGGTTCTAGTGTGATGCTGTGATTTCCTCGCAACATAGTTGATCATTGCAAATATTTTACTTCAATCTTCAACGCAATATCGTCTGTTCGGTTCGATAATGATATAGACTATAACTGCATCAACTGTCAAGAAAATAACGAAGATCTGTTTCTGGTCTCCAGTGGAATCATCAATTGTAGATCGAGTTTAGTGCACATTTGGTAACAATTGACGAAACAAGGTAAAACTTCCATGATTTACCATAATTTAAATTGACAATCAAAGACAAAATGAGCGCTTGATCAAGTTATTCGTCTCACATATTTGTGTGTAAAACCGTTTGCCTTACTGGAGGCAATTCATTGTTTGTAAGGTAAATGAGTCACTGAAGAGTCCCATCCCTTTATGGCCACGGGGAATCGTTACGAACCAAAATGGGTTCAATAACTGTATTGCGGCCGATAAGGTTGAACTGAGCTACTGTACTCAGGGAGGCACATTATGGATGTGTTTGTCTAATTCCGATCAGCGATGGAAAATGTCGATGGTGTGCATCAGCTTTTTTGGGAAAACTGCTAGAGCCTCAACGTCCGAAAACTGATTGCTGCGGTTATTGATGCTGTTCATGAACTAACAGTGTTTGATTCCTGATGTTACACAATATTGACAATAAATAGATAGACATTCATGACACATCGGGACCAAGTGCTCTTAGGAGTGTATTGTAAAATCAATGCACCATGTTTTGCTTTATTGTGAATGCTATATTATTATTAATACTATAACATTCACAGAAGAAGACATTCATATTTCATATGGAAAATATTCTCATTCAGTCAAGCAGCTCACACTGAGGGTGTGTTCAGATTTCGTATTCAGTCATAATGAGTTTCTGGACTCGACAGGAACTAGAGAATGGCTATTTATGAACTCCCTTTAAAAGCCTCACACTAAGCCAGGACTTCCACGCACTTCCGGAAAATCTGTTAGTTGGAACCTACTGGGTTACAGCTGATGAAACATCTAAATGATACTAATCTCTTTTGATATTACCGATTCTCAGCATCCCTATTATGATGCGGTTAAGAATTAGAGGCTTACGTGTTGTGATTCATTTGTGACTGTGATTTGAGAAAATGATATANATGATATAAGCTCCGAAAGATAAATATCTGGTTGTAGTTCTCTGGATTCAGACAGTGATCTTTATGTGCAGCGAATGCAGTGTTGGTTGACTGTAAGCCACCTTCCGTTGGGCTGAATCCTTTTTAAGGTCAATAGGTGGAAACATCGACCCCAAAGCTTACATCCTTGAGCCTTATAAAAACTGTATTGCTTTTCGTGAGTTGTTTGTTGATAGGCAATTTTCCTCAGATTCCCCTTTCTCCTTTTCAATTTAGTCCTTGGTATGTAAGCTTTGGGGTTACGCCGTCTTCTGCTATTAGACGTAGAAAAGAGACATTAATGGACAACCAGAAATGGCTTACAATTTTTCCACAACGTTTTGAACCACGCGGGATTCCTTTTTTGTTCATTTTCTAATAAAATTTATAATATTCTGAATAATAACAATGGGAATGATCATTTATCAATGGCTCAAATAGTTGCAAACACCAACTTTTACTGAATGTATACGGGCTATGATTACCTGTGTCGGACCAAACCGATGAAACTTAGCATATTGTTTTCAAAGGAATCGCACCCGGTAGTCTCCGTCCAACTGATACACACAGTCTGATTAGAATCAGTGCACTTTTTCTCGGAATGCTTTCTTTCAAGTGTATGTGCAATTTGGTCTTACTTCCGCTTTCGTTACGCTTTGATGTGGTTGCGGTTACCACCAATCCGGACATTTTTTCGTCCAAGTGATTGAATGTGATTCGATGGTCCGAGTACAATTTATATGTTTACCCAAAGCCGTAACCGTTGTTTGGGATAGCAATATATGTGGATTGTGAATAAGTGAAAGATGGCTATTGTCTGCTCCAGGATGCCTTCTGCTAATGCTACATACACAACTATTATTCAGTTGGTCGCTATGGTGATTTATAAATTAGCTTCCGTTTTTACAAGATACGCAATCTGTACAAATATAGGTTGCGCGTATCAGTTGCAATCTGTTGGGTCCAAAATTCAATGATAAATAACATCTTTTTTTAATACAGAGCACGTTCCGATAGAGACAGTTCTCTCAATGAACTGAAACGAACAGCAGTTCTCATCGGCATCTCCTAAAACATGGCCCAAGAAATTATTCCCCGAAAAGATTCATGCACATTGAGCAACAAAAGCAACACGTTGTACGATATCAACCAGATAATCGTTTTAACGAAAAGCTTGGAAATCGTAGTTTCTTACCGGGAAATGCAGTGTGTACTAAATACTCGCTATATCACATGACTAACAAATGAATTTACCTTGCGCTTTGCCTTGCAAAATAAAACAATTCAGATTGAAGTGATCCACACGCAGATATGGTAATCTCTGAGTATTTTTCTCATAGGCTATTGTAGATATAGTCTAACAAAGTACGAGCATACAAGGACGTCCCTGATCGACTTCATCACCCACATTGTATAAGCACTACAACTGAATCAGAGAATCCGAATAGCTTGTGATTTAGTTCGTAATTGATGCGCACATTTTCAAGCAAAATGCGAAAAATTCTGGGATAACTGCTAAGGTTTTGAGAGGTAAATATATTGATTTAAATAATATTATGTACACTTTTGACTGATTTCTCGTTTTCGATATTCGTAACCATGATAATGAATAGGTTCTGAGAAAGCTATTTCACTTTACATCGGTTTCAACGTAAAGCGATCTGTTCCGTGATTGAAGACTGAGGACTTCACATTACTTTTCAGACCAAGTATTTGAAACTTCGTAACACAAAAATGTCCAAGAGGGAGTATAGGAGAGTGACGTTTTATTTTGTGACATATTTTGGAGCAATCTGCAGGATTTTATAGACTGAAACATTTGGGATTACCACAAGGAAGTTTCCACCTCATGGAGCTTGGATATTAGTCATTGAATCAATATAAGAGGGCATTTTAAATAGAATAATTACTTTGTCACTGAGTCAGATATTGAGAACAGTTAGATAAAAATTATTTGATAATTAACTATCATATTTGAGCAAGGTCTCAATCGATTAACCCAAAAAGCAATTTTGAGGAGAGCTTGGCTAAGGAAAGGTATACGATAATTATAAACCAATTACGCAATTCTTAGGACTTAAAGACTTCAACGAATTCATGAAAAAATCAATTAACTCACAGGCAGAAACTAGGTCAGTGATCATCATTTGAAACGGTTCATTTGTAGAAAACCCCAAAATACATTCAGCCATTCAAAAAGAGGGCTACTGTAACGGAAAATGTGACTTGCTTCGTAACTTTCTCGGTAGATCTGAGCTTTATTTCACACATTCAATTTTCAACAATTGGTTTGGTGAATCAAGTTTCCATTAGGTGACTGCAAAGGGAACCGATTAATTGTGAAAACACCGATCGCAGCAACGCCGAAATCTGTAACGATCGAGTGGATTGTCAAAACTAATAAATCAACTTTGGTCAAACTTTATTTGTGTGGTCGCAAGGGATTTTGTTTCCGAATGGATCCTGTTTCCGCTTCTGTCTCCAATCGGGTCGAAGTAAGCTTTTGCTACAGTGTGAACCTCAGAATGGCCTTGTCCATCACTTGTTAGAGTGTGCAATATAGCTAGGAAAGGCCAGATTGAGCAGCATTGATAATTTAGCACCGAAATTAAACTGTTCTTTTAATTGTTGAAAGTTCAATAGTATTTACCGTTGAAACAGTTATTGAGAACAATCAAATTAGTTAAAGATTGTAACTGCACCGCAAATCTACAAATTATCAAATTCGGGAGAACTGCTTTTTCCGGTTTATAGAACATTCGTGTGATTCTTTTAAGTGTGTTGACAGAATATATATAAAACAGATAAACATGATCAAACAGGGTCATTTCCGTACAGATCTCTTTCTAATTAAAATACAGCCTGTTTAGAAAAGGACGATGTTTGGAACATTAATTATGAAACGAGTCACAGGAACTGTGAACATATATTTGATGTGATCCTCGTCAATAATTGAAATGGTCGAAGTAGACAACGACCGCTAAATTATTAATCAAAATGCAGTAACATTGTCCGATTACACCATAGTTCACTAATGATACTGCGTACCTTGATTGAGTGCATTTCGACGGTCAATTTTATCCGTTGCATTGTTGTTTAATGGCAAAACACATGGATACCTTTTTATTGTGCCTCTATCTGCTTAAAGCGAAGGGTTTCAAGAAACTCGAAGTGAATCACTGAGGCAAATCCCTATCCCGAATGTTTGCAATAGGTCGTTCACATTACAGTCGATAATTATTGATTTATTGGTTTATTGCGCTCGCAAACAACACTAGCAAGAGTGACTAAAGGAAAAATGACAAAACAGATTTGGTTTGACTGAAGTTTTAGTTTTCGATAGTCGTGCGAAAAAAATCAACCGTCTATATCCGCTAAAAGAGACTGGCAGGTATTGGAAAAAATGCACTATTTACTGCATAGTGGGCTGGTTCAGACCGGAATGAATATAATCCGAAAGACATTAGTGACCAAAGAGAAGTTGAGTAATAATGTGAAATGTCTACACCACCGCCCTGCTCACTTCAGAATAGAAAAATTGGCACTGCTCTCCAACTCTGTAATAGGTAGCTGGTTTGCACAATCGTTCGCGATAACACATACGGGAAATATACTTCAAAGTGGCATGCGCGGTGCCACTGAACCTCTTCCCTTATTCAACATTCAGTATTAAGACAATCGTGGGTAGAATATTTTACCAAGCTCTACCAAAGATCCCATGGAGCACCCGGTAGAGAGTTACAATCGCTTGCGGGATCATGGATAACTGTAACTCATTCATATCACCACCAGTCTCGTTCACTAAACCATAAAGATCACACAAATAGAACCAGCACGTAAAAAGATGCGACCGGCTGAGAAATGATACAATCAGAATAAAACCCTATGCGATGAAGTTGAGGAGCGAGGTAACGAATTGTTGCCATTGACATTGCGGATTAAATGCTTTTATCAGCCAGGGAACGATAGAGAAAAATTTGATTTCTGTTAGCTAGTGAATAGATTCGAACTCGATCTTACTCTTCAGGTGAAATAGTGTTACTTCTTTCACCACGGTTACCAATGGTAAGTATCTTGTGAGGTGTGCATTTCAATGTCAGAAATACGTTAGCAATCGCATTTGATTCAAAGGAATCGGTTTTATTCGAGAGAAATTCGGTCTCAATAGAATTTACTCATTGGGTTGTTGTGGGCTTAGATTGACTCCACTCATACAAGGAATCATACATTCACGTCTGGGCATGCGACCGACTTATCGATTCATCTTGACTTCATTCACTTCCTTACCAGACCGACAGAGGTCAATTAACTCCGGGTTAGTTCATTTATATCTGTGACCCACATTCGATCAACGATCACGAACACAACGTTCCCGGGTGGAACGGGTGTGTGTGGGGAGGGGGCGGGAGGAGCACGGTCCACCTCGACCCACCCATCCCTCTACAAAAACATTCAACCTTGCTCGGTAACTCACTAAATATGTACGTTTGTTTGTTAATGGGAGAGTCAGTTAATTCGGACTGGACGGGGTTTGAACAGACCCGGTCTATTGAGTGAAATTTGGCGGCCAAAACACCAAATATCTGGTGGGGATTACAATGGTGTGCGATTGGTTGGATTCACCTGAAGTTTCAACGGATTCACTTCCAGCTGAAAATATTTGGATGGGCAGATTTGGATTCAGCTTCCACGAAGTTGCAAAGCAGAATGTATTGTAATGATAGAAAATATATAAGCAACGAACTTGATAACGTGCAACTCCGTTTAAATATGAGTCACGTTCATGTCTCACTGAACCTTTTCATTCACCGTGTCTGTAGATTCTGATCATCCAGATTATCAGTTCAACCCCGTGACGAAAAACCTAGTATGTGTCGACGGTTCTAGCCTACACCCACTTGCGGTTGTTTGGTGTATTCGTTCACGGGGGACATCCTGCCGCACACGCGAGCCAAGCATCTCACATATAATAAGTGAACATGACGGAACAAGGCTATTTCCCCACAGATCTCTAAAAACATACAACCAGTTCAGAAAACGACGATATCTGGCACATACGTTCATGTAATGGGTCACAGCAACTATACAGATATACTTGGTTCAACGTGAATGACGGAACTGGTCAACATACACAAGAAGAGTTGAATTAAAGCTGAAAAAAGCTAATATATCTAAACAATCTCAACAAAGCCACGAATATAATTGGCCACCACAAATTGAGCAATCTCGTTTTGCAAATTAAATACCGATATGTGCTGTGATTAAATGTTAAAAATTGATTCACATAGCACGGGTGAACTGAATTCCATTTCACCTATTCTCCGAGCTTGGCAATTTGTTTACAAAACGGTCATCACACGTGATCCAGTTCGATGTGCCTGTTTATTGAGTTGGTTGAACAGTGCTAGGCTCCGAGAAATTCTCTGGCGTATTTTGACCGGGCTTGATCGACAACTCTCACTGACTCGAAGTCAAACTGATGTTCTTCTTGATCATCGTGGAGGGAGATTGACGATAGTGAGTCATGCCACCAGACTATCGATTGGTGTTCACGGATCTTTGTTAACAGTTTTCTCCCAGTTTGTCCGATGTAGTGTTTTGAACAGTTCTTGCAGTTTATTTTGTAGATGACGCTGCTCTTGTCCTTCTCCTTTGTTCTGTCTATGGGTTTTGACGGAAGTCCCTTCAGACTGGCGATCGGTTTGTGGAAGATATGGATTCCATATGATCTGAGCAGTTTTGGTGTTAGTTCCGAAACGTCCTTGATGTACGGCAGTGTCATTATTGTTCCCGTTCTCCGTCTGTCGTTTCTTTCACTCTTTGAGCCACAATTCTTTTGATGAAGTTGTGCGGGTAGTGATTAGGAGCAAACAACTCGAGGAGGTATCTTTCATCCTTCTTCTTCAGCAATTTGGTACTGCAGTGCGTTTGGATTCTTCCGAACAGGTTTCCAGCAGCGCATTTTTTGTGGCTGTGTGGATGATAACTTTTGAAGTTTAGAATTTATTACGCATGTGTTGCCTTGCGGTATACCGTTGTCTCNCGTTGTCTCCAAATCTTCCGATGGCGATTTGATGATCACGATGTTCACAAAAGCCGGTTGTTTATCCCTCTCGGTCTCCATTGCGAAAGTGATGCCATTGAAGGTGTAATTGATAATGTTACATGTTCGTTCTAGTTCCAACTTTTTCAAGATGATGAATGTGGTATCAACGTACCGGAGTCAAACTTTTGGCATGCCCATTTGCAGAACCTAGTTCCTCAGCTTTTGTGTTACTATTAAAATCGTTATTCTCCCTCCATGATGATGAAGAAGAAAATCAATTTGATTTCGAGTCAGTGAGAATTGTCGATCAAGCCCGGTCAAAATACGCCAGAGAATTTCTCGGAGCCTAG
>UZAN01050586.1:0-20182 GCA_900618425.1 Echinostoma caproni
TTTGAATGCTGTTGCCCATACGAACCCGTTCCCTCAGTTTCGATTAGACCTGTAGATATGTCATTCACACATTATTGGGATTTATCGTTACATGATATGATGTGTTTGGGTGCATTAGAAAGCTTCATGGTGATATGACTGTTGAACCACTCTCATTGACACTCTTCGGGAAGATAGGGCCCACGGCGGTGTGAAAAGCTGTGTGTGTGTGTGTGTGTGTGTGTGATACTAGAACCTTTGCCAAATCAATAAGCAATGAGATAATATATCCGCCATTTTCAATGATGCTTATAGCTCTGTTTTTAAATCTATTTTGTGACTAGAATATTTGCAGGGGTTGCTGGGCTTTTTTAATATATCAAACTCTGGTTTGAAAATTTAAGACAAAACGTAGAAAACTACAACGCTAATTCTGATATCCCCAAAGCGCTTGATCAAATATATGTTTAGATAGACAGGTATATTCATCTGTGCAGATTGGTTCTGGGAAAGATGTAAAATAGTTTGGATTATGACATTGACTTCGTCTTTTGATGAACACTGAATTGTTCTTTGGACAGAACCGATTTTTTGGTGCTACGGCATTACTGAATAGAACGCTGCCCCTGGATCTCATAGTTCAAAAATCCGGCCGTGTGAACATGCATTCCAAATTGGATTAGTGGTGGAACGTAAGCGATTCTGATTCATAAATCAAGATTGACGACATTTTCCAGATTGATTTTGTGAAAATTAATAATCCTGGGGAAGTATATACATTTCGGCCTAATTCGTCAAACGTATACTGGCCTGTATGTGTTTTAAACTAAACTGTAGACCTTAGTATTATGTCTGTGCGCCCCGAACTGGAGTGGGTTGACTGTAATTAGGTTACCAGATGAAATAAAGATCGATAAATATTCGGTCTGTTTAAACCGGCGAAGTCGATGATAGCAAGATCGACCAGTCACGTGCTATCCAATGTGAATAGGCTACCGCATGAGTTGAGCTCTCACCAAGGTAGTTGTTCGTGAAAAGATCTAACCCAACCCAAGCATCTTTACATTCCACAAGGAGCATCACAAAGCAGCATAAAAAATATTCATATCTTATCACGTGAGCAATAGAATAATCCGTGAAGGTCATCGTGGATCACGTATTGCTTGCATCTTTGCATCAAACGTATGCACAATAATGAAACAAGATTCCCAACAAAAGAGGAAATAACATACTGAAATTTCTTCGTTTGTAATTTTACGTAGCCGATTAAAATTCTGGTGTGTGAAATTCGAAACAAGTTTTATTGCTCGGTATTTAATGATCTTCAGTAAATGTTTGCCGTCGGACAAAGTTCATACGAGTTTACGTTAAATCAAACGATAAGGCAAGTAAAAAAGCATTAAAATGTGATACTGAATGTTGTGGCTTCAGCAGTGAGTTAAAACGGGCCCATGCAGCTTTTTGTTTAACTGGACTACGACCACACACAAGGACGTACGTCACACTCGCAGATTCCAATCTAAAATGGATTTGGTTTGACCAATCAAAATTCAGTATTGAGTAGTCCGTTTTGACCGATAGTGTGCCTCATGGGCCAGCCCGACTGGAACGCACCCCGATCGCTTGCTATTTTTCAGTTCGATCACCTAGTTGCTTTTATGTATGCTTACCGAGGTGAACACTTACATTACAATGAAGGAAATTACTCGCGTACTTTTTTCATCCAATGATGATGACCTGCGCACCACGGTTGAATTTTCCATTGCCAGATGTCTTGAAAAGTTGGTGAGAAATAGCTAATTGATTTAGCGTTTTATTCCATGTTTGGTATGCATTTTTCACCTAAGAGCTCTGTATCAAGATTGAAAGGACTTGTTTGCGATGCCAATGTTACAAAGTAACGGTTAGGTTAAGTCCTTGAGATCAAAATTATCTCATAGTCCGAGACTTTGGTTTATTCAACCAAAGGTTTGATGTTTCACACACAGCTATTTAACTCACGTTCACGGTTTAGGTCTTTGAAATCATTAATCAGGTTTATTTCGGTAAAAGTTCTCATCGATCGCACAGGAGGACAGCTAGAAGACAGTAACAGAAACTTCCACTAAAATATTTGGGGTTGTACAAACTGTGATAACAACATATACCGATAATAGTATACAGTCTGTAAAGAGGAACGAATCGATGGTTGCTCTACCTTTTCCAATGCATTTTTTATCACAAACATGTGATGAATAATACTTGGTGAATCTTTTAAACTTTCTCTCTCTCTATATATATATAGAATGAAGCAAGAGCACGACTGGAGTGTTGAGAATGGGAGGTTTTGATGGACGCCCAAATGACCGAGACAAGTTAAAACTACCGGATGGATTTACGTACACTGACGAAACAGTCTTCATTACCTCCATTTCAGTTTCTTGTCACTTGTGAGTAGTGTTGTGGAATAGTTTATGGTACTGTCGTTTGATCATCCACAGATGCAACAGCGCCGCCTTTTGCAGTTCGTTTTGACAAGATGCAACCAATCGGTAGATTCTGTTCGTTCGCAGTTCCATTCGACACAGACTGGATGGTCCTGGTCCGAAAAGTGCTTCCCATCCGGTAGTCTTTCAGATCGACCCTCCCCCCACCACCGCTTTTCAATCCTCCAGTGTGCTTGTTCGGATCCCATCGACCAAATCACAAAAAATGTTTCATTAACTCGTAATTGAACTTGGTCTTGCATGTTGCAGGTTTGAGATTTACTTCCGGATTCGCACGTCTTGATCCTTATACCAACTTGTCTGATAAGGTCCTTCAGTTACTCTCCGTAGATGTTTCCCTGTGATGAAATGATAGGGACTTTTCTTTACATTTATTGTTAGATGTGTATAATGACCATTTAAGTAGTACGGAACTGACTAAGCCCCGTGGTTCCAGAACCATATCATCGATTTATCTATTTATCACCGCTGTACGTCAGTGCGCGGGATAGTATCCTAAACACGCCACTTCCGTGGAAAGATTCATAATGTAACATGAGTTTCATATTATTTTCTATGGACAAATCCTGACAGAAATTAAAAAGTAATAAAAAAATAAATATTAAAAAAGGAAAGCTTATCTTTCCTCGGCTCACTTTAAACAACACCATTTTGCTAACGAAGTGGAGATGATGAGTGTTACACTAGGAAACATTGTTCCCAGTAATTTTATTCCATTATTCAAAAGAAAGATCATTCGCGAAGTATAGGATCGTCACACGTTGATTTTTTGTTTACCAGGCTTTTCAACCCCAACAAAAAATGACATTTAACAACTTTAGATGAACTCAGAGTATAAATCCCGAAACGTTTTGATCTGACAGATTCAGACCTGCATGGCTAACGCTTGTGCGTCCAGTCTACGGGACTCCCAGGTGCGGTTACATATTTATGAGTGGCGAGAAACAGATTGAATCGAGGGCATTAATCAATTTTTGAAGGAAGAACTTTTGTGTTTTGTGACATTTATGTGGTATTGATTTTTCTTTTTAAAAAGAACACGTTTTAATCCTCCATTCACAATGCCAGGGCTTATTTTTACGCTTATGGATTACCGGAACTGGCGCTATTGAACATCTATCAAGACGTAGACGTGCACAGTTTAATTGAGCAGCCCCTACATTTGTTTCTTGATTGACTGGTATGCTTTATTTTACCGTATTTGGTTTCTAAACAGTACCAAGAATAACCAGTCACAAACTGTATCATGTGTTGCTAACCTTTTCTGCATCAATTTTGATGAATTTCACAATGCTAACGCGCAATCTTCCGTCCAATTTACACCGGGCACAAAAATGTACAACTAAACAGCCGAGAAAATCGAACCGATTGTCAGTTGAATTTGTGTACAAGCGACGACAGATTCAAAACTCCATCGTATTGCACAAGTATGCAATATTTGATTAGATTTTTCGCTAATATTTATCGATTACCTTCACATCGTGATTACTGTAATAATGAAGATACCTAGTGGTCGTATATGCGATTAATAAGAACGAAAATATGAGCACTTTTGCATACTCATTTATATGCCCCCCAAGCAGTACTAAACCAGAGATAAATTTAACTACATAACAGTACGATACGTTTCGCTATTTGAGTACTGTAACCAGGACAAGCTTCCTCAAGGGACATGTTGATCATGCTTTCAATTTGGTTGAAATGAACACTTCGATTTGTTAACAAAAGATATATTGAATTGTTGTAATTCACCGGTTCGGTAGTCACCAATAACCTATATACGTTTCAGCTTTAAAAAGAACACATAAGTGTATGAGGCATTTATTCGACCGCGTAATGGGCAAATTGAGTATGCTCTGAAAAGCCGGGAAGCTGTTTCGAACTCGTTGTATCTCATCCGTGCAGTGCGAAACCACAAACCCAGTTGGGTATCGAATCCGGGACCCTACAGGTGGAACGCAAGCATGCTAACCCCTTTGACCACTAGGTGGCAGAACCGGAAACCAGTTCTGTTGCATTTATACGGTATAGCACAACAAATATTGGTGCGCTGATGGCGGGCGTCACACCTCACTTACTCCACCACTTGAGTTCACGACACGGTTGGATACATTCCAATTTGATCTTCTGTTGATGTTGTTGTTATTGTTTTAGAGTAGTGTGGAATTTGATTCGCATTGCTGATGAGATCCGATCGAGTCGAAACAACTTCAGGGTGTCTGTAATCTTTTTTTTCAGTTCACGCGTCATTTGACCTGTGCCCGCTTAAACATTATCACCGGTAGTTTATATTAACATGCCGACTCAAATGCAGACCTTGCCTACTGGGATTTTCAGTTAATTGACTTCTGGATCACCAAGTGTTTTGTGAGTCGGAGATTTTGACAAATAGGCGGTTTGCAATTTCTCCGGGTTAAAGTACGAGACAAAACGGTAACAATATGATATTTGGTTGGAAGAGGACTTCAATACTAGCACTGGATTGACCTCAATGTTTTTTTTATGTATTACAGTGTACGTTACTGCTCATGGTTGTTCAGAATGGGTTTGCATACGATTTTTAGTATGATAAGGTCAAATAAATTCAATCAATAACTTTTCGCACCTACAATTCTGGTAAATGTAATTCGTGTAGTTTATCAATAAAAATGACGATAAGCTATTCTGAACTGAACAGCGAACAGTTCAAGTGAATGTCTCCTTGTTTTTCCCCTATAAGGGCGATTGTTTTGCCGACATTGTAGATATTTAGATAAAATGTTTCATTGACAACTTACCATCTACTCATGAGTAGCTAAAGTGAATAAATCCAAATACATGGACCATATAACCTGAAAATGAGATTCCCTTTTTAAGATTATATGACTTCTCATTTAAATAAAACATAGGGATTTTATTTCAAGGTATTCTGTCAAATGATATTTATACATAGCTAAATAAAAATAAACAGAAAGAATATTCCTGTAATCCGACAACCATTACAGTATACTCCCCGAAAGGCGAATTCGGGTTAATTCCAGAGAAAAGGGACAACGAATACACTCATCGGAGCACTTTATTTCTCTCTTCATAGTTTTCCCGTAATTGATGACGTTTTAGGCTCGTTGGAGAAAATCTGCATTGTGTCAGAAGCCAAGCATAATTATCAATTTCAACCGTTACAGTTGAAAGACACAAATAGAACAGCCTCACACTGCACGCTCGAAAATACATCTCAGTCTCTGATTACACAGCCAATTTATTGAACTGATAGTTTATTTGATGTTGTCACTTCGCGGTGCATCATGGAATGGAGATTTATTGATGAATTTTGGTCTCAGATAAGATCCCGATAAACGGTTGAATGTTCAGAACTAACCTTGATGATATAGGTATGACCTCCACATAAGGTACCTATAACACTTTCAACAGCAACGATAGGCGAAGAAAGACTGGATTTACGTTGCAACTGGAGGATCATTTGAAGAGTAGAACCAGTCGATATGCACGAGTCAATTCAAGTGGCCTAGCGTGTAGTATGTTTGCGTTCTACCGGTGAAATCTCGGGTTCGATCCCCAGTTGGGCTGATGGATTGGCACTGCACGCATGCTACCCAACCAAGTGGAAACAGTTGTCAAAAGCCTTGTGGCTTTTCAGCTCACGCCTCATTTACACGACGAATTGATAGTATGAACAACCCATAATCCGTTGAACGAAAATCCGATCAATACTGAAAAAAGAACAATCAAAGTACTGTGTGATGGAACCAACGAACACAGTAAAAACCAAAAGAAACGCAATAGAATAACAATAATAGCTAATTTACTCCTTAGTAAATTATATGTATATATATTAATGTAAATATATATGAAATTTTTGATTAATAAGAAATTATGCTCAATGTGGGACAACGCAACGTCTGGAAACTTGAGTGTCTGCAACGGGGAGTGAATTTAAATCAATGACCAGTGAATAGAGAACAGATAGAACAGCTAAAATTATCCGTAAGGGATTGAATAAAAACAGTGAAAATTTCTGCACAAAGATTCTCATCAGCTGATCGAGATTTCACTGATAATTAACCTTTGCTCGCAAAATCTTTTGAACTAGAATTATACAAATTCAACTGAGGACTTCTGCTCCGCCGGGATGCAAGGTGGTCTGGACAGGAATAATACACTTGGCTTTCATGTGCATTTAAAATCTGGGAGATCCCGGAGTGTAACCAATTCATTGTTCCCTACTCCAGAGCAGATTATTTGTGAACGTTAGTTTAGTGGAACGAATTGATCGTATTGCGTGCCGGTCAGGTTTACCGGATTGCAAGTTAAACTAAATTGGTTTTGAAAGTATGCAAACAAAAAAATCATTTATTGGCATCACAAAAATTGAAACAAGTAAAAATCGACGAACCCAGTTTCGTTTTTAGGAAACGTAATTCAAAACGAGACTATGGGTTTAAAACGTAGTGGTAATTTTGGAAAGCTGACAGGCATCGTTCGAACATCAGTAGTTATTCCGGGACCTGGATTGGCTATTTTTCTAACATACAGGAAACCACTGATCGTCGTAGGTATTCCCGTTGGACGTTTCTGAGTGTTGTCAACTATTTATATTCCTCTGGGAAGTGCGCATCAAATCTATTTCTTGTCGTTTGTTCACGAACTTCGAATTTTGACATCCAGTGTCTCTCGTAAACCGAGTTCGAAAGTCGCTTGTCACATATCTTTTTAATGTTCTTTCATATAGAGGAGAGAAATGACTTTTTTCGCTGTGACTACTGATTTATGCGCACTTCTCCTATCATTATCTCCTCTTCTAATACTTTCTCCGGTCTTTTTGTCTATCACGTGCTGTGTGTGGATTATTTTCTAGGAGTACATAGGTTTATGTATCAAGAGAATGCAGATCTATGAATGTTGCATCAAGATACCCATTTATGCTATCACATTGTAAGAAATAATATCATGAATTCGTCGTGTAAATGAGGCGTGATGTGAAAAGCTAGGAAGCACTGAACGGTATGGTCACCCTCTCTGCCACTGTAGGGCTGATGAGACGGTTTCTCATACTGAGTTTACGTGATACATGTTAAGTACATATATACATATATATCTTAGGAAATTATAAAGTTGCAAATGCAATGGACAGCTGTCTTCTTCTGTTTCAGTCTCATCAGCAGTGCATACTTTTGTTTCCCCGTCAGAACTCGATAAGAGAACATTCGGGCTACTACTTCCAGCACTTACCCCTGAGCTACACGGTCGACTTTCGTAGTCCAAAGGTTCGCCGTCTAAAGTCCATCCATGTTGCATACTACTGAAAACAAAAATCCCCCTTCAAAGTATTTTGGCAAACTGTTTTGATCGGTCAACTGGGATAGCAATCGCACTACAAGGCGCACTGTCAGGCAGCAATAGACAAAACAAAAACTATCTGCATCCCTCCCGAAAACAGCTGTTCAATTTGGACGTTATTTCGTGCAAACGAGAACGATACAAATAGAAGTGCCTCATATTCACCAGCCTCGTTCCCATCGGTCGAGTTTATCTCCCACTGAAGACTATGGGATAGCTATTATATAAAACAATCTGTTCGCATCGCCAATCTCTGTCAACAGGTGACAGTGATGCATCAGAGTCCAGAAGTCCATTGGTTGATCAACGCTCTCACGAGTACCATGAAATGATGTATGATTTCAACGACGCTAGCCTGATAGCATGACAGAGGCTGTAATATTTCTGAAAGTGTGTCCAGAATGATTGCAAAAGATTCATTTTGAATGATAAGAAAAGACTATTAATTCCAAGTGCATCTTTCACCACAATCCTCAGTTCATCCAGTCATTTATACACTCGGAGTCACTTGATTCAAGTTTTGCTCTTATCGAAGCTCATCAGCAAGGCATATGAACCATGACGTACGGGATTTGATAACTGGATGCATCGCACAGAGGGTGTGTTACCACTGAGTTCCCAACCAGCTAATACCAAGCAAGACTGAACCGCATTGCCAAATGATTTTTGTTCGAGTATGGTCTTCAGTGATAGACTATCAGTTCATTCTTGGCCTGACAGCAACGAGGGGCAACATAGTTGACTATCTGTTAACTCCAATTGAATGCCTCGCACCAGATCACTAAATCAGGCTTTCCATGCAGGTTTCGGGCGACTGATCACAAACCACCTAGGCGTGGTAATAATTGACATTTAGCTTAAAGTTACTTGTGAGTAGTAATCTGAAATAATCAATATTTATTGATTAGAACTCGGGTCTAACGCTTCTCAATGTGTGGTCCACTTGAAGAGGTGAGGAATGTGCTCGAAGGTGAAGCCTTAAGGACGTTCAGTTCCAAACCCGCAATACTACTCACAATTAACTGTGAGTTAAATCTGAGTTCCGTACTTTTATTGTATTGATACAAGCTGGTTTTGATTCTAGCCACCGTCTGCTGCGTGATGTTTACTTACGTTCCGCAACTCTTCCGGGAAACTTAGTCTTAGCGCACACAGAAATATTCTATATTTTATCCTCCAGGACAAGGAATTGGTTCGTTGTGACCGTCTCAAAAGGGATTCGTGTGCGTTGATTCGTTCAGTGGGCTTGGTGGGAAATTTGCAGTCAGTTTATCCAACGGACCCAGTTAGCGCNCCAGCCATAGAAATTAAGCTATGGGATTACATGTGCATGAGAACGTTAATACGGCAAAGGTTGCCACAGCCAACTGGGCGCGCGCACAACACCTGTGAATTTCCCGATTTGACCCTGGCACTTTTTGTTTAAATACGTGAAACACCTGGCTTGTCTACTACATGTTCACATAAAGCTTATCCACCTGAAACAGGGGGATATGCGGAGGAAGCTCATTTTGTTTGACCAAGGACCACGTAGTGCGCTTTCTGTCATTTTATCACTGTCGGTGAATTGATGCCCGCGTTCGCTTAGATCTTATCTATTTACCAACCGTTTCCGGTGCATTATTCAATACCAAGTTTAAGCAACAACTCCAAATATTTTATATTCCACACATAACTACTAATGAGTAGTAATAAATCATTCACTGTGAAATGGCACCTGGTAGTTGGCGTGTCCGAGTAGAACACCGCATTTGGGTTGTTTTTCATTCGGTTCTCTCGCCGTACTAAAATCATCGCATCATTTGTTTCAGTGCATCACTTTCTATATATTATATTATATATATAGTTCTGGAGACCTTGGGGTTAAGCTGAATGCTACTCGGCGCATCCCACGGTTGTGTATAATGGGTTGCCTTTACCGTAGGTTAGCTATGAATAAATTGTAGCATACCACAACAAATAAGCAGCCGCGAACACAGAGTGGTGGCACTACCAGGGTGTGGTGTGTTTCCGGCTGGTCAACTGGCTCCTGTTTTAAAGCCACATAAGCCCAATGACAGTGTCGTGACAAAGGTCGATGTAACTGGCCTTTTAAAACTAAAGTCATTGACCCCCTAACTTCCGATGCGAGGGATTAATTCCTGCTGCCTTGCAGTTCTCACTTGTTTGTGCAAAGGCTAGAGATGCGCCCTCAAAATAAAAAGACGCTGAGTGATGCTGGGGACGTCTTTCGAACCAAACTCTCCAATAACTTCGTGATCATGATCATGTCTGAAACCGGCTTATCCTTTCCAAGGAGCCAGCCGTAGTAAAGTAA
Organism: Echinostoma caproni; assembly: GCA_900618425.1. Lineage (NCBI taxonomy): Eukaryota > Metazoa > Platyhelminthes > Trematoda > Plagiorchiida > Echinostomatidae > Echinostoma > Echinostoma caproni. The sequence goes on from UZAN01050586.1 coordinate 10,120, forward strand.
AGTAAAGTAAGTAAGTATACGCAGTTCCAGCGCTCAGTGCATATCAGTTGTCACATGAGAGTCAACCGTATAGGAACAGTGTCATTTTTTCAACCATATTTTATTTGACACCAGACAATTTTTTTGTAAAATAACATTTACGAGAATCCCACCTTGTACAGCAACCACTTGTTCAGAAAATCTTTACATTCTTTAAGGAGTGGGGAATGTTATTCACACAAGATTTTAGTTTTTCTTTTCTCATGCCTATGTTTCAATGAGAACTCATATGGTATTGTAACGTGAAAATTATTTCCTTTCACATTCGATGTTCGCCATTTTTTCTCTTGTTTACTAGCAACCAGTAGTAATTACATAAATGCAACAAGGTGAAAAAATGTTACATGACTTTGACCAGTTCATGCGGAAATAATGTATCCGAATCTCTCTCTGTGTGTATGTCTGTATGCACGTCTGACCCTTCGATACCCAGTCAACTGGGACGAGGTGGAAAAACCTGTTTGGAACGCAAAAAGATTGATACATGCATGCATGAAAAGACCACGACATCCCCGCAACACAAACACACACATAATCCGCACTGTCTGAACTGTCAGTCGTATTGTGTTCCGTGTATTTCTGCTATGCACAGTTTGTCTTCTTGTCCACTAGTGACCGCATAATAAAAAAACAAACAAAATGAAACTGGTCGAGTAAAACAACGATTGTCGCCAATGCAAATAAGAACCACTTTGTGTGTGTGTGTGTGTGTGTGTGTGTGTGTGTGTGTGCTGAATGAGGCAATGTCGAACACTAACCGAGAAAATATTGTGCTTTTAATATATCGATCAGAGTTGTACATAATTGTGTAACCTGTGGTTAATAGTACCGGGCTGTAGGGGATATTGTATAGGAATATCGAATCCTTCGTATTCACCAACTAATATGCACTTTGTTTTTTTTTCTTTAAGTAGCCGTGCCTCGCTCGACCAACCGCTAGAGTCAACCAGAGTGTAAGTTGGTATGCCCTAAACTCCACTCTAAAACAAAAACAGTCACCTTATAGTGAATCGAAGGGACTGACTACTTTTTCCAACGGTTACAGACAAAAGCAGTCCGACCAGTGTGAGGTGGGAATACCCGATTTTCACTACTCACATATATCGATTGTCTAATGAACGTTTAAAGGAGGGGATGGGTGGGCGGCCGGGCGGGCGGGCGGGCATGACAAACCGGTCATCAACAGTGCTTGGTCTCGCATTCCGCATTTGGTATAACACACGGGTTCGAACTTCACCCTCGAATAAATTGGGATTTCACTGGAAAAGTCTACGGTAATAAGTTTTCATAAAACGCCATCATATACATAGAACTATTTGAATATCTTCAGCAGAATTAATGTGCATATGTAGCAAGCGGACGAAAGAAAGGTGTAACTAACAGAAAATGAGGTAAAGTCGCAAAGACCCGAATTTCGATTACATGGAACGATAATCAAAGACATGGATTTCGGACACGAGAACTGAATAACGCATGGGAAGAGGAATAGAACTGACCACAAATTAAATAATTAAATAAATAAAAACAATAAACTTGAAGCAGATTAGCGGGTTGGACGGGGGGTCACTCGAACTTGAAAAACGCCAACGTGAGGGATGTAAAAATATCAATGTTGTTGTTGTTGAAATATTTAAATTTCAAATACGACGAAAAATGTCTGATCAACGGAATAGAATGAAGCATGACCTGGTAGCTAGTTGATCTTATTTTAGATTTAAGCAAACTTCATTTAGATGACATTGCTTTGACCTGTGAAAAGCATCAAGGCCAACGTTCATTCAATCGGTGTGAGCATATCACTCAAATCCAGTGAGGATCGGAAGCAGTAGTTTGTACACAGACTGGTTAGTATTTGTGAGATCGACTTGTGACACGTGTGTTACAAGAATTCACGGAGATCGTGCACCAGTTGTGATACATTGAAGAACTTCCGGATGAATTCAGCTTTTGAATATTAAACCTCACACTATGATTCAGCCCCTTTTACAAAAGGGAAGGTTGTTTCCAAGTGTCTCAGTGATGAAACTATTTAATATCCTAGTGAAATTTACTTGCGGTTATCGAATTGCAAATTCATTCACTAAACGAGTCGAACAAATGACGCCTCTTAACTCCAAGTGATTTCTGCACCGAAAACGACTGAACTGTTTCTATACCAACCCTCAGGGTTTTCTCAATAAGTTTCCAGAAGTAGAACTACGTTATCGGACCGGTCGATGGGATCTCATTGCCGTAACCGAAACCTGGTTAACGACTGACATTTTGGACTCCGAGCTGCGATTACCAGGCATGAAGCTATTGAGGCGTGATGGTCCAACGCGAGGTGGGGGCATGTTGCTCTACTATCTACTACTGCTAAAACAGCTTGCAATGCGAGCAATTTGAGTGCCCGTTCGCTGCTTCCCATACGTTATGATGTAAATGGAAGCTAACACCACATGATATCCGGCTGATTGATGTAGTTTATCGCACTCCTTCGTCAGCAGATTCATCAAATGAGACAATGTCTTAGTTCCTGTCATTGACTTTCATCCACGTTCTTGTTATGGGTAACTTCAACTATCCAAAGCTGAGCAACGTGACTACATCGTGTACGCCATTTGAACGACAGTTGAAGCAGTTCATCCAGTCACATCCATTTTACAATCATGCGAAAGAACCCACCAGGTTTGGAACCAACGAAATTTCGGCAACTTTGGATCTAGCACTGACAAATGAAGAATTGATGGTAGAATCAATTGCAATCGCAACACCGTTGGGGCGCAGTGATCATGCTGTATTATTGTTTGAATACGTTTGCTATCCATCAGTAATAACAGCTTCTTCGGATCGCTTTCGCAGCACAACTGACTATACAAGACTAAACACCCTGGCTCATGGAATCCAGTGGATCTCCCCTGATATGGAATTCGATCCCATGGAATCCTGGATAGAATTTACTACCAGCATCACAACATTGATGGCTGCTGTTACAACCTTCAAGCGTCTATGCCAGCCGACTGTTCGAAAATCAGTTATTCGCAGTCGAACTAAGAAATGGATAATGCAAAGGTCCTTTTACTGGAGGGAGTTCAAACGTTATCCATGTCCCGGCACTTGAAAAGTTTACAGGCTCCTTCGAAACCATTGTTCAAATTTGGTGTGGGAAGACAAACACTATTATCATGATATGCTGGCGAGGAAATTTATCGCAAACCCTAAGCTACCACAAAGGCATGTAAACGCTTCCCGGAAAGTCAAACACGGAGTTCCGATACTAAACTGAGCAGGCGATATGATCTTACTGTATCGGATTTTCCAACAGCCCAACCATCCATGTAGATCTCTTGTTGTTCTATCAACCAATGTTCATCTCAGAGGGCATCCACTGAAGTTGGCACTCCAAAAGAGTCGTCTCGACTGAAGGCACCATTCATTTGCAGTCAGAGTGTGCAACAAATGGAACTCTCTACCACCTCACGCGGTCTGTACGCCAACATTAGTATCTTTCAAGCGTCAGCTTGATGATGCTCTGGCAAACATTATGTTTCAACACCCAACTACATAATACTACATTCTCCTGTGCTCGTCAAAAACATTACATTATTATTCTACTTTCATGGATTAACTGTGCTCTTGTGAATCGTGTTCCGAACCTAGAGCATAAACACCCTATGGGATTTGATAAGCGAAGTCTTTGTAAGCTTTTTCCCATAAAATAATTTGAATTTAAATGGCAAATCTTTTTCGTCCTAGGTTTAGTCATGGCAATCCCATCTACAGGGAGGGGAGTGAGTGTAACAAACTGATTCCTCGCTAGTCTATTTCGTGTCAACATTGTGAATTTTCTGTTTCGAATAAGCTGATCAATATTATTCGCACTTATTGCGCCCCGGGGTTGAACAAACAAAATCATACCTCCAACGCGTTCCGGTCTGGTCCATTTCACCTCTGGATGTTTTCTTTTTTGTTAGTGTTAGTTATGTGCGCAGAAACACAGTGAAAAAAGGGCCAGAAACAAACTAGAGATTTTATATTCACGTACAATCCTCACTCAGTTCATCTAGCCAATCATAATCTCAGAAGCGCTATAGATTTGAGTTGTATGATTAACTGGCTGAAGATGAAGTTCGAAAGACCGTCAGTTCAAATCAAATCAATCAATATCAATTATCGCACACCACCACTACTCAAGTAACTGTGAGTTAAATGCGAATTAGGCTCTTCACCTCTTCTGGCCCCAGTCCGTCACGTGCTCTCTGTCCCTCTAGCACTGCTCCTCCAATCCGGGCTTGAATCAGGATATATAAAATGTTCGACTGTCTGCGCACGCGTGTGCGGGTGTGATAGTGTGCCTATCCAAAGCAGTCAAAATTTTACAAAGCGGTGAATTTATTAAACAGAAAAGAATCAGGAATGACGCCCATCAATGTAGACAGGATTCGAGGGAGCTGAAAGCACAAGTGTTATGCTGTATACAATTTACGTGAAATGAATTGTGTTGCAGTTAATGATTTCATCGTCATCAAAATGGAAGTAATAATGACAATAGTTTAGCAATATTATGATGATACTAATACTTTGAAAGTTCTATCAATATTTTTCCTTTGTTGGTTTGCGTCATTAAGTGCACGCTATATTTGTGTTCCTGGCACAGAAGCGGTTGGGCTTCCTGGTCAACGACAAATGCAATACCATCAATACAAAAGTTGCTACCTCTCGTCCGATGTAACTTTAGGTTCAGAATGTTGACTATTGATCGCGTAACGGAACTTCTCAGTTGGGTACAGGATCAAAAGAAGTCCGACCCAAAAAGAAAGAAACAAGCTACAGACGGAGAATCGGGAATGAGCACAACCCTGTCGTACATCAAGGATATTTCCGCAATGACAGCCAGACTGCTCAGATCATATGGAAAACAAATCGCTCATAAACCGACTGCCTGTCTAAAGAAAACTTCTTTCAAAGCAGAAAGAGAGAATAAGTGAGGAAGAGAAATGCAATGTTATCTACGAAATAAACTAAAATAACTTTCCAAAACACTGTATCAGACAAACTAAAAGAAAACTATCAATAAGAATCGATGAAAATCAACCGAAAGTCAGGATGTATGATCCAATATCGCTGGTTGTCCTTCGGGAATTTTAAGAAGGATATCAATTTGAATTGAAATCGGTGACATTTATCGACCAAGCCCGATCAAAACACGCCATAGAATTTCTTGAGGTTCGGCACTCTTGACATACATCGACCGGAATGACGTGTAGATGTCGATACAACTCAAGGATAGAATGGCGCAACAGAAGGTCACGTCGTGATCTGAAACCGGCCCAAAACCGCAATCAAGAAGTGAAAATAAGGGACAAAAAAAATAGTCGGTGGAGAAGAACTGAACGGTAGTACAAACAGAACACTGCCAGTTTGTAAGCACTGATGATGTCATCACCTAAAAGGTTTGGAACCAAATTGCCAAGCTCGACAGGCAGATGAAATGGATTACGTAATATGTTTGTTTTTCTTGTGTAACTTTCATCCGGATGGCATATCGCTGAGCTACACGGCCGACTACCAATGCAATATCATCAATACAAATGTTATGAATTCGTATTGACAACACAGGAAGGTAGTGCGTTGCAGGTAGCTATGGGTTCACCAAACTAATTTGAAAGATTTCAACCACAAATCCGGGAGTTGGTGGTTCGAGTTCGGATAGAGAAATGAAAATGGTGATTCAAGTCAAGTCAAGTCAAGTTTACGATGTTTATAGTGGATAGATAAAACCAACTGCGAACAAAAACAACAATATTGGAAATTCCGCACTTTAGTAAATGAGAGAAATATTAGTGCATGAACAAAGTGGATGAGTTCCTAATGGGACAAAGAAACTAACTGTTCTGTGGGTCTTTTTGCTTCTCCCGGAACAGAGAATTGTATCGCATCTAAAAATGAGTTTACATGGTGAAAAATCAATCAGTTCCCAAGGGACGAGACTTACACAGTGAGATCCATACGCGCTAGTTGTGGCAAATCCTAAGCAGTACATGCATTAGGGGCGATTTTTCGAGCAGATCCATGAAGTAGGATAGGTCGCATCTTTACCCAGTATAGCACTTCTCCACTTGGGCGATACTAATTACAACAGATCCGTTATATCTTCTGAATAAGGTTTGGTGTCGAAGCGTTTTTAAACGGTCCCTTTGAACGATATTCTTCTCTATAACTCGCTCCGTGCACCCACAAATAGCTTCCTCCAAATAGCAACCACTCCAGGGTATCAATGCGCAAACTTGTACTCGTGATCCACGAGGGAATGGTCACAGGGAGCTTCACATCCAGTCTCAAGTGACGTCACAACGACGTAAAATGTGATCATTGTTCACTCTTGATAATTATTAATATGCACCAGTAGGATCTCCTTCGGTGTATGCACATGATTTCAAATTAATCCAGCATAGCCTCTTGGTCACTGAACCCCGGGCTTGCCTATCAGGATGGCTTCATAATCACAGTACATTGGATAACTCACGAAGCATAAAGCAGTGATTCATTGGTGTTAGAATGCTTGTTCTCAGAAGCGGAATTCCCGGGTTCACGGCATAGTAAAAACAAAGCGCAAGAAACGCTGTAAAGATCAGTCCTTAAAATTTGGAAAAATTATCTCCCTCAGAGGAAATTCAAAGTGCACCATTCACCGAGTCTCTCGGTATACTATGGTCCGTTGACTTCGGGATTGCTACGAACCCTATCAGATTTATATCGGATTCAAATCAGAACTATGGGATGGCCAATCAAGCAGGCGAATTGTGGTGATCCGAGCCTGAGAGATGACGCATACCCTGGAGTGACACGTGACAGTTTTAGGACAACTGTGATCAATCAAGTTTCACGGGTGACGTTAGCAAAGCGCGCGCATGCCACAGCTTCTGCACTACATACCATAGATTTATTGTACCAGCCAATCAGAACCCGGGAGGCCCAGACAGAAGCTGAACAATGGCAGAAATACTAGAACGCGATTAGCAGAGGTAGAGGATGACCAGTGAGTGAGCTTGTTTTGTACATATCATTTAATCTCCCTGATTTCTTTCAATAGAAGAACTACTACTCCTGTGACCTTTTCCTCGCCTCTCGATTACCTGGGGCACTGTCGTACAAGTGCCAGTGTGATTCAGTGCTTACGTTGCGTCCGTGATCGCTAGTCCGTGAATTCTGATTCATGATTCGTATTTCGTGTTCCGTGCGTACTGCGCATACTGCAATTACTAGATTGAGGTTCCACGGAACTAAGGGTTATCATACGTAACAATGGACTATTCCTTCAACTTGAGAATCTGCAAATTTGTGCAAACTCTATTGACCAAGCTGTTATTACTTGGTTGGATCAAAATCATTCCGCGCACGGGTTCGCTTCAAATTCAATGTTATTGATTTTTCCCAAATTGGACTCGAAACAATAACTATAATAATATTGATTTTACCAAATAAAACGATATAATCAGACACTGTCTTTGTTCATCGCAACCGGAATGATTTGGGATTTGGTAAAATATTTCAGAAAAACATTCGCTTTAGACCTACTGACAAAACGAAAAACAGTAATTAAACTTTCAGTGATTGGGTAAACACTTTAACATTATATTCACGTCTTCTGTAGTGACAATTTTGATTACACTTATTCGATGTGGAATGCCCCTTTACATATTTGAATCTTATGCGAATCCGTCAATCGCTTCATCTCGCGCGCACGCGAGCGCGCGTCGATACTCACAAATATGAGTAGTACTTCACCAAATGGAAAATGGTGGTTTTGCTCTGCTCTGTATTCAGAGCGAAAAATTAACACATGGCTTAGAATGACAAATGGGAACAATTTATATTGATTAATTGAGGGACGTTCCGTTTGGGCGGTTCAGATAGCCTCTCATGATGCTAGTATGACTTAAGAATCGAGAAACGAGAATACGCCTCGAGAATGTTCAAGCGATGCTCAAATATGGTACAGTTCCAGTGGTACGCTAGGAAAACTTTTATTATTAGTCGTACTAAACAAAGAAAAAAACGAAAATTTGCTGACTCAAAACACCAACAGCTATAATCTGATATTCTACGGGGACAAAGTTGTCGTAGGGGGCATCTCTTCAATAAAACAATGGGCCCATTCCACCTATGCACCATTCAAAAATAGTCGGTCGTTGTATTACAGTATTAGTGTAGTAATAGTAGTGTTGTGAGATACTACTCACTTGTGAGTAGTACGAAAAAGATGCGATCAGCGGTTTTTTTCAACGACCAAAGATCAATAAGACCTGTTGAAGCAAACTGCTGATGTTCGGTATGGTGAATACAAGAATGCGCATTTAATAGAGAATCATTCCATTAACTATCCTGTTTGCGTGTGGGAATTTTGCAACCGTGTTTCAAACGAGATATTTTGTTGTATGAATGACAATTTAACCATATCTCGAAAATTATGGGTAATAAGTTGCAATGCTCGACCAGTACCGTCTTTTGGAATTATAGCAGTAGTAGTACGCAATGAACGCGGAACACGAATCACGGAATACGAAACACTGAATAGCAATCACGGACGCAACGTTTGCCCGACAGTATCCCAGGTAACCGAGAGGCGAGGAAAAGGTCACAGGAGTAGTAGTTCTTCTATTGAAAGAAATCAGGGAGATTAAATGATATGTACAAAACAAGCTCACTCACTGGTCATCCTCTACCCCTGCTAATCGCGTTCTAGTATTTCTGCCATTGTTCAGCTTCTGTCTGGGCCTCCCGGGTTCTGATTGGCTGGTACAATAAATCTATGGTATGTAGTGCAGAAGCTGTGGCATGCGCGCGCTTTGCTAACGTCACCCGTGAAACTTGATTGATCACAGTTGTCCTAAAACTGTCACGTGTCACTCCAGGGTATGCGTCATCTCTCAGGCTCGGATCAACTGTGATCAAATGCTCTGATCTCGAACCACCACTACCCGGCAGCGAGATTGATTTTGCCCAGTCGACTTGTGTCAGACAAGGGGTTAGCGGAATACAGTGGAAGAGGGGAGAGGCAGGGGTTCCGAAGAGAGTGGACGAGTTAAATTAAAACATTTCCACTTTTCTTACTTGTTTAGCGACCAAAAAGTGGCATGCGCACACGTTGTTCTTCGGTGTTGAAAAAAATAACAAATGATTGTGATCTTCTATTACCAACGTCTGAGAACAGTTGCACTACTGTCCGTGCGAGAAATACATATTGGCTTGCGTGTTTTTTTTCAAATTTCTTTTCTAACACTTTCATGATTTAATCGGCAATGACATAGAAAAAATTTGGTATCTCTACGATTCGCCTAAACGAATGAATTAGTTCACTTTGCGATGCAAATTGACCACCATTGTGCCTGCCTGTTTACCACATAACAGGAAAAACGGCCGACTGTTGTTGAATATTTCAATCTCCGAGCTCGAGGATATCCACAGAAAAGAAAGGAGTAATAAGCTACCCTAATGCACTTTGAAACCTTGATTTTTACATGCAAAGACCGAAAAATTCCAAGAATAATCCATAAGCGGTGATTGTAATTGAAACATGAGTTAGCATACAAACACAGTCGGACACATGGGCGTGTCTAACCACTCACGATAGATTGGATGGACTGAGATTAGTGCCGCAATCTTTATCACATTCCATGCAATTACTCGCGAGGAATGGGAACAAACGATCTGATCCAATTCTTTCCCATTACAAACTCCTTTTTTTTGAATGAAGTTCAGTTTGATACACTGAATGCATGCCCTCTATTTGTTTTAACATTTCCGGTCAGATTTAAGCGCACCATTCGAGCGAAGCTAAACAAGTTAGAATGAATGCATGATCCCTTGTTTCTAATCTGATCAGTGATCAGTGTGATACCTCAACAAAAATAACGAAAAAGTTCCACAATGACACAGTGATATTTATTTTATCATTTTCTTTGCTTTATTAAAACAAAAGTCACCTTTCAAACCAAAACAACAGAGTGGCGAACAAGCTCGTTTTCAGAGATTCGTATTCATG
>UZAN01050587.1:0-11292 GCA_900618425.1 Echinostoma caproni
TAGGTTAGGCATTCTCCATTTGGTTGTAGCTCAATCGGGTCGATGGGAACACAGGAACAAAAACACTGATCGATGGGTACGTTACTTTGGACTATAAAATCCATAGTTCGGAGAATCACATACAAAAACGATTTGGACAAGTCAAGACACCTGGCTAAGACTCCGTGGAGCAGGAAAGGAAACAGAAATCTGGTTGGTTGCCTAACAAAAAGGACAACAAATAAAGTTTTGAGCAATCGCGGTCGTCCATTAGCGTATGTGTTCGATCACCATAGATCCCGTTTGGGACGTGTGTTATTCGTGTCCCCTAATGACCTTGTTCGGCATGCAATGTCCTCCGAGACAGCTATTAGGGTAAAAGGCAGAAATGATGTAGGAAAGATCTTGGACAGGTAAAAATTATTTGGTCATGCTTGGCTACATTTCATTATTGATCATGGATGTAGGGGCTGTGTCAATCATTTTTGTTGTTGCTGTTGCCTGTCTCGTTGGTGTTTGCTAATGTGACCTGATTTCACTGTTTTCCGGTACCTTGTCTCTATCGAATTGTCTGATCGAGTTTGGCGTTCGCCGCTGTGTTTTTGGGTCATCTCCAAATTTGTATCTAATAACGATACATTTGTCTGAATGTAGGGCATTAAGTGGGTTCATACGCGTTAATTTACCTTGAATGATTGACACCGCGAACAGAGAAAAAAATCCTCAGAAGAGTACAAGATTATGGATAAAGTAGCTGTAGCGTTGTGAAAACATTCAGAGGGACCATATCCACAAAAAAGCAAAAATGTATTACAGACCATGTCCTGCATATGACCACCTAAAATGGATTTGATTAGATGGTGAATAAGATCACAATGATGTATCAATCTAGGTACTTTTGGGAGAGACGCGTTTGCGACTTACGAAATTCCATCCGATGATAAGTGTCACCCAATAGGGTGCGCATGATCAACTGGTCCCGACATGTAGTTTCATCACAACACTTCACGGGAGCCCAGCAAGACAGAGCACGCAGTTCGTCCATGCACGACCAGGTGCGATCAGTTGTGGTAAAACGGGAGAAATGTAGACGGAGTTCCACTGTTCCGGACTCATGAACCACCCATGACCACCTGCAGGGTGTAGCAGAACGTGCGTGACAGACGACTTCGGAGATAAATGTCATGACCAAGACCTAAGTTGTTCGTGCTGTTCAAGTCGCTTCCTATCAGCAATAACCCTCTAACCACATACACATTTACCGATGAATCCATTTTGTACCAGCTGTTTCCGTGATCCTCGATAGTACCACTTTAATAAACACTCTAAACTCGACGACGGACACACATCCACTTGAAACTTCAAGAAATAATAGCTTTACATTGCGTGCAATACATTGAGTATGTCTATTTTGCATAATAACACAATAAGATTTTATGACTTCACTCACATTGTGGGTAACAAGAGGAATAAAAACACTCAATCTGAGCAAACAACTCAAAATGTATCTAATCATCTAGAACTACGCACAGAATTACAAGAAACGGGCAAAACGTATTCGGACAGCATGAACACATGGTCATTCTGGAAAAAGATTACGTATTTTACACACGTCTGAATCCAGACGGTGAACCAGACAAATTAACTCAAATCAGACGAATCCCACGCACGTTATTATCCCGAATTGGTTAGAACAGCCTCATTGAAGAGAGAGAGAAAGGGAGAAAATACTTCATTACACAGAAGTGAAGCGTCTATTTTATTGTACAATGCGATTGCTCCATCGCTTCACACTGCCTTGTCCCGCTCACCCGTGATCTGAAACAAGTAAATTGCTTCCGACTCTCTCTGTGATCTGATTGGATCATTTTGCGCGCTTTGTGCCACTTGGAATCAACGCCACATGAGATTACCGATTTGTACTTTTTGTAATGAATGCTCTTGTTGTCACGTCCAATCCATCCGTGTGATGATGGCACTGCTGTTGTACAGTTCCCTGGGCCTGCCAAAGACTCACGGTCGTAAACAAGCAGTGGTTTCTCGCTCAAGTTGGAAGGTTAAACACCAGGTTCTTTGTTGCAGCTGAATCATCCGACTGATCGATGAACGATGAACGCGATCGGTCGTGTGATTTTCGGGTCGACATAGGAGAAGAATAAGTTCTGAATCAGATGCTGCTCGAGTGTTGACACAGAATCAGTTGTGGAGCAATGTGCCATGTGGGAAATTCGGAATGGAAAAATTTTACGCGGTGATGACACTGGGCCAACGCTTGACTCGTCTAACATACAGGCACTATTTTTCGAAGTGGGTTAGTTAAACGGATAATCCTAATAAAACTTTGAAATCGTCTTAAGTACGGACCACAATATCCACTGACAGAGGTCCACCCAAAAGTTATCTTGGTATTCTCTCAAATGGCTTTTGTCGCGTTGAGAGATCCTGCAATCTACGTCGGAGATGGAATTCCGTGGAAGAGAGCAAACATTATGGAAAAACGCATTTTATTTTATAAAAGTTGTTCAACAGGTTGTTCATCTTGCTGCTTGCATAACAAAATACGACCGATATAGTTTTCTTCCATCTTCAGAATAGTATCAGTTGACACAGCGTGATTATACGCTGTTTTAGCTTCTCGATCGTTCTCCGTTTTTCGGGAATAAGCGGCTTGTACGACCAAGTTGTCTGGGGGAACGTTATTCGTCGGAAGAATGGGTAAAAGGAGAGAGTTGGATATGGAAGAAATAGAGTTCAACAAAGGTTAGGATGTCTGAGCAGTAGCCCACTTTTCACCACTCACCCCGCTCGAGGCAATCGGCAGCGCAGTCCTGATTATCCTGGACGACGACCGAGGCAGTATGGAATTATTTTAGTTTATGTGTTCATTGGAGCTTTATGGATGAGTACTTCTAGGGAGTACAACCAAAAAGCAAAACGATTAGGATCATCAAACAAAAACTTTAGTTCTGACAAGAACCTAACCACAAGGCAGTGGTTAAGGCGGGTTAGAGGCCCATTAATTTGGATCAATCACTCCTCCAACACGTTTACCGATTGAGACGCCAACTCAAGTCGAACCCCCAACCGGGAGGAACAGGAGACCGGACCTTGTCTAGCCTCTACCCATTACCTTCCAGGCATGATCAGTTCTTTGACCAAACAAAAGCCATCCTGTATAGCTCGTTGGATCAAAGAGGTGCACAAGCCATCACATCACGTCAAAGTACAGTCTCGTTGAATCAGTTGAAGCATGCAGCTCACTATAAGGTAAATCGGTTCGGTATTTTATCGTGGTCATAGTCTGTTCGCGTGCGTGCTGCATCAGGATTGAAATGCTGGGTAAGTGTGAACGTACGTGATGAGACCAAAGCATGGTTGAAATACTGCACACGGAGGCCATACTGAGCTGTGAAATATGAAACCCAAATGACAGAAAACCTATGAATCGATATACATACAGAACAGGGAAGTGTGTTTGAACTCACTTTGGCCGCGGCTGTTGTGAAAGAGTCGAGCCACCATCTTTCAAATGTGACACAACCATTGACGGTAACAAATCTAAAATAAACATCAAAATTACTTTCAAGGGGAGTTATGCAGAATGGAATATGGAATATAACAAACGACAGACTGAAATTAGCCGGTTTAGTAACAATAAAAGTTAGGCTACACAACAAAAGGATCGGTGCAGTAAAATCCTTTGAGGGCAATATTAGAATAGATGAGCTTTTGGGGGCCGTTATAAATTGGAAACATACCATGGTTTAGGTGTCATATTAATTCTAAACAAGCATGCACAACACAAGAGGGACAAGTCACGAGTGGATAGATTTTACTTGAAACAATCGTTTTTCTATGCAATCTATTCAAACAATGGAATTCTTCTACAGTATTTGCAACTAAAGGGATCCATTTGTCCGTACAGAAGATATCTTGCACCAATAAGAATTTTAAGTACAAACGCACAAATAGTGTACATGGATGCAAACTTCGTCAGAGCTGCATACAATATGAAGGCCGATACCTGATAGGGACCCCGTCAGTTAAAGCGTCCCAAGATGTAAGGTGAATGCGGGTTAATTAAATGGTCAGTGGGAAGAGATGGGAATTGACTCACCAAGAAAACTACTAATGAAATTTAGAACAATTTCAGGCGAACAATTGTTTTCAAGAACTCATAATCACGCCGTTACAGTTTATATGAGGGGGAAAATCCTAGGGGTTGGTAGGAGCACAATTAAATGTGAGGAATCGTTCACTTTGTGTCTGTGTTTGTGTGTGTTGCACACCGCATTGTTAGATCTGTGCTTCCTGGGTTTTCAGTTATGTCACGATGATCGTATGACCCAGTTCTGAGGGATCGGCGTTATTTTGTGAAAATGTATGTGCGTGTGTACCGGCAGGGGGGGAGGCGTGGGGAGACGGAGTGCTTGGATAAGACGTTTCTGGGCACATAGTTCGGGGGTCAAATGCGTAATACAGACGGCCTCGGCTACGGTGAACGTACGCATTCTAACGTATTTGGACCGGTTCGGGGGCGGGGGGACCTGGTAAATGATGCGGAATGCTTCACGTGGGTCAACACGATGATCAATGTCTACCACGTGGGCGAGAATCGGACTTGTGATAGATCCGGAACCACCTCGACTCAACCAGCGGGGATGATGTTCTTTCATGCGGATAGATAACTGCTGACAACTGATAACAAAATAAAAGCATCTGTGAAAGAAGCTTTTATCACCGAGACAAATGGTAAGTTCAAAAAACGCGACCGTTCACCAGACCACAAAATTCCCACCTAAGAGTTCACGCTGGTATGCGCAGGATCGAATGTGGGGCAACATACATAACCAAGAACGGTGGCAACATATTGGGACGGCGACAGCGATTAGTATTTAATAAAAGCTGTTTCAGCTCATCCGGAAAGACAAACAACCGAAGTACATGATACGCAACATTTTGGAACAGTTCACTACCGGTTCAACAGAAGCCATTTAACGAGTCTAATATCACCCACTCATCGCGAACTATTTTTGCTTTACACGAATATCTCTTGGCACGAGCTGGTCGGTAGAGTGGTAACACACACGCCTTCAATGCGATGGATCAGGAGTGCGAAAACTGGACGGGACGATGAATATACACTACTGATGAGCTCTAATAAGAGCGAAACTCGAGTTTAGTGTTTCCGGGTTGACTAAATGAACGGAGAATCGCGGGCGAATCGGAAGTTTGAATGACGATCAGTTCAGATCAATATCAAGCCTTCCACATTACTGCTCGCAAGTGACTGAGTCAAATGTGAATTGGACAACGAAACAGCCAAACACCAAAGTTAGGTGACTATAGTAGGGTTGAAAAATTAAACACCGATTCTCAAAGTACATCAATTTAAGAGGCTACCAACCGTCTAATGAGGAAGAAACGTCAACCATCTATGGAAACTTGAAGTCAAACGAAAAAGATGGGAAACTGTTCTACACTATTCTGTACAGATCATAAAAACTTGTGTTCCTGCTCTCTACCGATCAGCTTACGATTATATTTCATGCAGTCATGAAAAGAATTATTTCAGTTGAGATAATCGAATTCGACATGGAAAAAATAACATACAGTTCTGTTTACGTCCCGCTCCAAGTTTGTTTTTGCTCAGAAATCCCTTTCGTAAGCGGCCAATCATATCCACATTCACATACGCGTGCGCCTGAAATAAAAGAATGATGGCAACGTGATAATAATCAAGCCCGGAACACAACGGAGTATTTTCTCCGTCGCGACACAGATGAAAGACATTGTTGTTCTTCTTTTTTTATTTGCCTTGCACATAAATATGCGAGAAAATGCCACGTTCGTGCTTGTCAGCAAGTGGAACACAAAGATTCAGAGATGCCCGCGGATTAGCATTTTTAGGGAAAAAGATACTAAGCGATGAGATGAATGAACGACTTGGTCACGAGTGTTGAACAGATGAACCCATCAACAGTCACGGATAATCTTTACGGCCCTTATCAGTGCAGCACAAAGATCACGCGCGGGGTTTCGTAGCTTTTAAAGCATCATGGAGGTTCACTTTCTTTCCCTTCCCCATATTAGGCTCAATCCCTGTCCACCCTACATATCACCACAAACTGTATATGCATAGCGAGTTTGGCAGCGATCAGTGATGTTCGCTTCACTGTACTTCGCTGTATGATGATGACGATGACTAACGAATTTGAATACAGAAGCTAAAAGCACAGGTTTGCACAATGTATCCTGGATCACTCCGCTACATCTGCACACTTACACACTGCAGTTTAAGTGCCTATTGCTAAATGAGCCGACCAACTTAGAGGCATATGGAAACCACCAGGCAGCATGTAAGCTGACTGGACAAGCCAGAATGCGATCGACATCACTGACCGAACACATCTATCACCAAGGTAACCGGATACTCTGTTTTCTGACCTTACATTTTCATTTCTGTTTGCCATGGCAACATAAACCAAGAAGAGGTAATAAAACCGGGGAGTGGTTGTGGCTTTCGCATGTTCAATGACAATAAGTTCTTATCCTCGGGCAGAACCAGTTACCAAGGTACACATTACTCAAAGCGGTAATATCCGATTTAATATGAGGCTAGAAGGTAGTCATCTCTCAAGTGCTCCAAACCTTCACACAAATGTTTTGTTTCTTACATCAGCACTCCGGAGGCTACGTTGGATCGGTTGACGCGACGTCTATTTCATTATCATGGTGCTTTTATCACGACCCAATTTGATTTGCACTTTATAGCTAGCGCCTATCCGTGGAAGGCGCAAATACTGTTCGGTATACGTATTCACATCGTGACTTGAAGAGAAAAAAAACGTTATGACCTCGAACAGTATCCCCGCCCATGAGTAAATTACGCTACTACGATTTGCTCAGTAAAGATAATGGACTCAGATAAGTCAGAAATATAATATCATTATAATTGCCCAAAGGATTTGAAATACCAGAAAAACACTGCTGGTTGAATAAATCACAAAGCGCTATGTGATCACTTAGGACTTTTATTGATCTGGACTAAAAACATTTCAGATCGTTTTATTTTGTCATCCTCCTATTATAGTAGTATCACAGACCCAAAATCGAAGATGAATCGGTAAATTCTCCCATTGCCCGTAATTCACCTTGCCAGCAAACTCCACACATTCAATGAGTTCACATCAAGGTTGTAAACGAGTCAATTTACATGATTTTGTTATCTAATAAGCAGACGATTGATCTTCTGGAATTGAGGATAACAAGAAGCTAACATAATTCTGTATAAAGGAGTCAGCTGTTCGCTTTTTCTCGGGAACTGCGAACGTGATTTACCATCTGCGAAAATAGTACCCTAAACCATCACAGAGCGACTGTTGGAACCTAGGATTCCGAAGTCGAACGAGCACTTTCGCACAGTTGTCCTTCGGGGCCAACGGAGGCGATCCCTGCATCACGATATATCACGTCATTCAATTCAGTCTTCCGACCGATTTCATTTCTGATAGAAAATGATTCGATCTGCGAAATGACTTTCAAGCATGCATGATACTTTTCTCATCGCCCTCAAGTATGGCTGTGCTACTGCTCCGACAACTTGCTGTACAAGGCGAGTACTGATACGCCATTGCGCGGACTGCAGTAAACTGGATGCATTCATTACTTGGTTGAGTCATTATCAGAATCATCGTAAAGCGAAATACAATGAAGCGAACTTCACTGATCGCTGCCAAACTCGCAACGCATACAAAGTTAGTGGTATTATTTAAAGCGAACAGATACCGGACCTATTTCGAGGGCCGGGGAAGGAAGTGAACCTCTACGGTCAACACACGGTACACAATCTGTCTGTGCATAAATACCGTTTCAAGCGTTCTGGCCTGATAAGAAGTGACAACAGGACCGCAACTGCTGTAGGTTCGCTGCCACATCCTTCAGCGTCTCCAACCAACCACAGCCTTTCAGACCACAAAGAGAAGGACGGGAGACACCTAATCTACGTAATAGTTTTACGCGTTTCTTCATATCTCGTCTCCGTGTGATCTGTTGACCTCCACGGGTTTCCTCCAGCTCGGATTAGCTGCAGCGAATAAAGCGCGGTGCGGCAGACGACAGCTGGGTATACGCAATGTGCACTAGCCAGCGAAGCCTATTAATGTGAATTCGATGAGTTAGCAAGTTTATCCCAGATAGACCCCAAAGACACGACCGCTTACCTCCAGAGTACTAACTCAGTTGCTCCATCGGGTGGGGGTGGTGCTGTGGTTTAGTTACTGCCATCGGCGTGCTTTGAACCCTGTGGTCCGAGGTTTGAGTCCCAACAATGCCACCTAAATTTGGTGGTACACAGCTTTACTGTCACTCGTTTGTATACCACGCTTGAGGTAACGGTGCCCTATGTGGTTCGCCACTCGAAGTCCCGGAACTTAGGTTGCCGGTTACCATCACTGAACAGCAGGTCTTCGTGACTATGGGGTCTGCCCCGTCCGCTGGTCATCACACACACTGGTTCGTAATGGAAAAATCTCATGTAGGCTAAACTATGTAAATACCGATAATCGGTGAATACTCGCGAATTCTAGGTCGCAACTATAAAGCAGAACTGAACGAACGATAGCATAATAAACACAACCATTTTACTTCCATGAAAAGTCAAGTCCACGCCAGAACTGTTTTAGTCCTCCGTACGCTACTCGAGCCCTGAAAATGTAGGCTTTTATTCCCTTGGTTGCGCTACCGTTTTAAGTCGCACAACTACCTACGTAGGAAAATCAACCCACTATAACTAATTCCAGGCCATTTAGTTTCAAAGCGGGACTAGGCAACACCCAGCATGGCATGGCTTTGCACTTTGAAGGTACCAAGCACATACCGAATGAGGTAACAGCACTTAGTAGTTGACCAAGTGCGCTTGGCACGTCCACCATACATTCGAACAGAAAGATGATGTCATTCGAGTACTATAAATTGTACAGCTTTTCTCCAGCTACCCATTCAATAAACACGTTTTGGAGACCACAATGAGTTCTCCAATACTTCGTCCATAACGAAATAGAACAGGACTGGCGAAATAGGGAACCCTTGAATAACTGCGTTGCTGGAGGAACAGCCCATAAACCATCAATCGACCATAAATATGTGAGTACAGCACGTTAGCGTACATCTGGGGCATTCCTTTTCGAAGAACGAAAAGCATCAGAGCTTCTCAGTAAACTGAGTCGAAGGCTCGTTTTAGGTCAAGGAAGATTGTAATCGTTGCTCGACTGTGGGTGTGACGCAGCTTAAGGACCTGACGCAACACAAATTTGGTCAATACATCCACGAACAGGACGGAATCCGGCTCGCTGTTCACGGATGTTGGTCTCTCTTAAAGGCGTCAGACGCCGAAGTATAACCGAAGCTAGCACTTTGGTGATGATCGGGATCAAACTGATCTCGCTGTGCGACATCCTTTCTTGAAAATGGGAACGATCAATGACTTGCTCCGAGATGAAGGAATGTGTTCTTGCGTCCAAATGTTGCGCAATAACGTAGTAATACAGCTTACGAGGTTATCACCCCCATTTTGAAAAGAGTGGGAGGGAGCAGCTCATCTGGTCCTGCTGCTTTTCCTCGCTTCAGAGCTTGAATGCTAGACCGAACTTCTGCTGGAGGGTCGCATGACACTGCCCACGGAGCTTCAGTTGCAGATGAATTAATCTGACTAGCGTCAGGCCAACCGAACTACTCGCTGAAGCACTGCGCCCAGTGGTCAAGCCATTCTTCCAATGGCGAATAGCTTATCCATTTGCGTTGCAGATTGTTTCATTTACTGGAGTTCACCTATCTGCCACATTATGTATCAGCTGGAACAGTCTTTGACCATTCCCTGATGCAGCTGTTACTTCCGCTTCCCTAGCTAGCGTTGCTCACCAATTTTCACGGCCCTTCTTGAGGCTTCTCGTCAGGCGACGGTGCAGACACCACCTAACCCTGTTCTGATCCTGGCAGGTCGGGGTTTGTCGTTTGTTCTCCTTCAGCGATAATAACTCATGAGCTATCCAATGCTTCTGACGGGCTTGAGGNATTCACTTAATCTGATCCCACTGATCATCTACACCATCCCAATGAGACGCGCTCAGTTTGTACACTAGCTCCGACTCATAACGTGCACATACTGCTGAGACAGAGGCGATGATGAGCCCACCGAGTTTTCTGGTCTTATCGCCGGTCAGTGAGTGAACTGCATCAAAACTAATGCGTGGTCAGATTCAATGCAGGTGGTCAAATAGGATCTGTGATTTTGTACTGAGCCACGCCGACGGTAGCTTACTGCTATGTGGTCCAGCTGAGCTGGAGCGCCACGTTACCGCCTGTCGAGAGCTGTGTCAGAAGTTGGTACTGCGCAGGGGCTGAAGAAATCGATCGCCCTTATATGTTCGTTGGCAGGGTAAAGCACAACTCCCGTCAAGGCAAGCTTCTGATGCGCTCAGCTTTCCAACCTGCGCGTTGAAATCACCTAAAATCAACCGAATGAAGTTCGTGAGTTTATCGTAGGAATCGTCCTTTTTTGTATCAGATCTGCAATCGATCGGTGCATAAAGAGGTAAGATAAACACTTTTTGGTGTTTCCTTCCGGACGCTGAATGAAACTCTGGAACTCACTGCAAACAAACGACTGTTGACGAGAATCTAATCGAGAAGACAGAACAGCCTTGTTAATGAGTACAATGCCTACCTCGTGCTGACCTACTGAACGGGCTTCGTCGTCGCCTGACGTGTGAAGAACATATCTCGAGGACAAATCTAACGCAACCAAGTGACTTATAGTAGTAGGATCCTGAATACGAGCCTCCGACACAGCAAATATTGATCCCTAGGGATTCCATTGTACTCACTGGACAAGCTTATTTGCCTGTATCATAGTTCTCACGTTGAAAGGCCCCAGATTCAGTGACTGACGAGCCTTTGAAATCCGTAATCTTTCCTTGAAAATAAATTACAATGCTATTTGACGACCTTCGGCGAGCGACATCGAAGTTGCTTGAAGGACTGTTACAGATCGAAAGAACAGGCAAATAGAGAGGGCTGGATGCGGAAGACATAGAATTAATCAAAGGTTGGGATATCTTATCATTATCCACCCCGCTCGATGCAATGGACAACGCAATCCTGATTATCCTGCGTGACGGCCAATGCAGTATGGAATTATTTTTAGTTTATACATGCATTGGGGTTTGATGGACGGGTACAGCTAAAGTGACCAGCCACTAAACAGGAGAGGGATTAGGGTTCTCAAACAAGGACTTTAGTTCTGACAAGCAAATA
>UZAN01050589.1:1146-20179 GCA_900618425.1 Echinostoma caproni
ATATATATATATAAATGAGAGATAATTCTTTTCCAATCAGCAGTCACATCTGCACTGAGAGACCACTCTTGTTTGCACCACAAGGGATCTTATTTGCCCTGGGTCTTTGCTTGCTTTTTGTCACCGGGAGTCTGTAACGGGTGGCCTCCAAGTCAACACCATTGGTGACCACATTCAGTCTTTTTATCTGGACTCCACATATTGTGCATGTTAATTCATTGTTAATTTTGTGATCATTTTGTGTTTACAAGGCTCTGGTGCTGATGGATTAGCAACTGATCGATTCGCTTTTAGTTTATTTTCAACACACACGCATACAAATTCAAAAACTATGTCCAGCAGTAATCTGATCTGAGACAGGAGTTTGAAAGGAGAAAAATACAGTAAACAAACCACCGAAGGGTAGGAAATTATATTCTATGATCGCACAATATATACTATTCCATTTAGTCTGTTCGCCGAGCTTGAAAATTTGTTTGCAAACATTTATTCATCAACTTAGATGAAATCGTCAGTGTTTGTGAAGTACTATTGAACGTTATTGTAGTACTGGAAATAGAAATTACAATTGAATTACACGAACAAGGAAGAAAACCCCACAGAATGGTCCATGATCAGGTAGAGCGAATACCAGTTCTACTCAGAAAAGAATGAAAATAAATATTACTTGTGCTAATCACACATTGGTTCATTCTCTGTTATGCAACTAGTGTTGGTAGAGTCCGCTTGCTAGTTGCCCAGCATTTAGCCAATCAGACTGCATGAAATTGGGCCCTCAAGATTGGCGAGAATCTTCGTTTCCTCATTGACTGCTTGGAAGCTGTGTCATGGTGTATGCGTATTGCCATCACATATCGTGGTACGACCACCACAATTATTCGAACACATACGTGCATAGAGGTATCCCTGGACAGTGATGCACCAATGATGTTCATTAATAATGCCGTCAGGGTTCCTGGACAATCACTTTCACGAACTCCGCGGTGCGGTTGATCAGTTTGTGCGCTCTCGGTTTTAGTGGATTTTTTCTGACAATTCTCATAGTACAACATTCAGTTCACACTCATTCGACTCAGTTCTGTCAGCTCCGTCTTGTGATAGTAATCTCTTGGATATACACATCAAGTGTGACACTGTTCGGCCGTTCGGTTGCCCGTACCGAACTTTCTGTGCAATTCACGCAATCAAAGGTGATTTATTCTATGCGCAGTGCATCCATTGTGCGTTGAGGATAAATCAACGCTCCATCCAACGATCTTCTGTACACCTTTCGTTGTGCATTTCTAAGAGAGCTACGGATATATTTTGTTTCATTCAGTTTTGTGCCATTTGCAATCACGCCTGCACGTGTATCCGTCCCTCCAACGCAGTCACGACGATCGACACGCCCTGACTACCCCGGTCATTGTTCTACACACCTCGCCTGATTGACCCGGTCATATCAAATTCACTCCACTTGACCTCTGTTAACTGTTCCTCATCTCGCCGTTCAGTGAATCGAAATGGGACGACGGAGTGTACCAACAAATGACACAGGGTTTCCGAGTCTGTGGTTCGGCAGTCTGCGGAAAAGATATCAAGGCGGGAATATCATGCACCTATTGTCGGAAATACTTTCACCCCTCGTGCGCGAAACTATCCAGTAAACAGGCAAAACAGATGACTGCACAACCGGATTGTTTTTAGTTTTTTATGGATTGCTTGAATACCCCTGTTATCAAATGTATAATAAGCATCTCGAACAGAAATGAGAAGTTATTAATGGCTGCTGAGGAAAAGGCAAACACTAAAATCTCAGCACTGGAAGATAGGATAGCTTCCCCGACAAAGTATCTTAGGTTTTCCCATAGTAGCTCTGATCCAGCGCACCTGATACACTCTGCTGAAGTTAGTGACGTGCCAAAAACAATGAGAAACACAAGTATTGTCCCGGAGTTGGAGAACCACTCAATGCAGCCGACACTTGCTCATATTACGGAGACAATAACAGCAACAAACGATGCGGACTCAATTCCACGCTATGGAAACCAAACTGAGTCCAAAGTATCTACATGACAGATAAATCATACGTCAACAAAGCATAAGCGGGCTATTGATCACGCCACCCTGGCGGTTATCTGCACTAATGTACCAGAGGCGACAGCAACTTCACTGAGGGAGAGACAAGTGGATGAGCTTGGTCACTGGACTGCAATAGGCACTCAAATGAACATTGACGTCCACCTAATGAGCGTCGTACGCCTCTTTCGTCAACCGTCCTCACCTCACGCCGGGGAACCCAGACTACTTAGCGTCACTTTGAAGGATGAGAAAGACGTTTCTAGTTACCTTCTGGGCAAAGCTTCGAGTCGTATAAGAATACTTCCTGATCAACCATGGATCGAACGTATGCGCCATCGCACAAACCCAGTATATGCAGGTGAGTCGGAAAATAAACGAGTTGTATTGATTAACGGAGTCCCGAAATTAAACGATTCAGATGAATACACATGTCAAAAAAAACGATTGTAAAGAGTGGAGTTTTATTCAAGAGTTGATTAGATGCCATAATATGTTCACCACCTCAATCAGCCGATTTCCGTGTTCAGCAAACTACCGTGGAAACGGTCCGAGGATTATGAAAGTAACCCTCAGTACCCCCGGAAATGGTCACACCGGTCTTGCAGGCACAGTATCAAAACAAAAGGACCACCAGAATTACGCCTCAGACCACTGTTGAACAGTGAGGTAAAACAATATCCGCAGTTAGAAAATCAAACTCCACTTCCCTCTACTTCTTCGGGAGCTCACAGCAGCAGAACCGATTCCCCAAAAAGCTACTGCTAGCCGACCGCAGAGTTGTCGGCATAAATAACGATTCGAAACCCAGCGGATTCCTAAACAGACGCTCCCTAACTTGTTTTTACACAAATGCACAAGGCTTCCTTAGCAAACTCCCTGAGGTTCAAATGCGCTTACAAACTGTTCAGTGGGACCTTGCTGCCATTACCGAAACTTGGTTGACTGCCGTTATTCTGAATTCGGAATTGCATCTATCCGGAATGTCACTGCTGAGGTATGATCGTTCTGCACGAGATGGCGGTGTGCTGCTATATTTCCGCAGCAACCTTCAATGTGAACCCCTCGATCTCTTCAATGCAGCCCCCGACGCAGTTTGGTGCACAAAGAGGCTGTCCAAAAATAGCAGTTGTTTGATCGGTGTAGTCTACCGCCCTCCCGCATCCTCAGACTTAGCTAAAGAGACTTTCTTGTAGGCTATGAGAAACGCTGTCTCAACAAAGTTTACTCGTGTTCTCATAATGGGGGACTTTAATTGTCCCAATTTTATAAAAGGCCAGACCTGTCACTACCTTTTCGAGCGAAACTGATCACACTTTGTAGACTCACATCCGATGTATAATCACTTGAAGAATCCCACCAGATTTGGAACAGGCCACCAACCATCAACATTGGACCTGGTATTGACAAGCGAGGAGCTTATGGTCAAAATAACGTCTCCATCAGGACGAAGCGACCATGCAATTATGCTTCTCGATTACATTTACCACACCTCAATAGAAATATGCCTGAAAATCAACACACGCAGTTATTGGCCACAATGAACTGCTGAACCTCGCTACTGTCAAACAATGGACACAACCAGAAGAGCAGCTAGATCCACTGGAGTCCTGGAAAAGATTCATTGAAATACTAACAGAACTCAAAACGGTCGCCACAAAAGACCAAGCCTGTCGGTGCGTTACTTATACGATTATCACCTATTCATAGTCGAACCAAGAAATAGATGCCATAGAGGAATTTCTCCAGGCGAGAATTCAGAAGATATCACATCGCCGACACTTGGGATAACTGTATCTTGTTGAGAAACCTTTGTGTAAAACTAGTGCGAGAGGATAAACAAAGATTTCAAGAAACTCTGGCACACAAATGTATTGCCAATCCAAAGCTACTGTTTAATCATGTAAATGCTACCATAAAAGTGAAATATGGAATACCGGCACTAAGGCATGCAGGACGCGTTTCCATTACTACTGCTGAAGCAGCCGAATTCCTAAAAGTCCAGTTCTGCAAAGTGTTCACTGCAGATAACAAAGGCTGATTACAGCTTCCACACCTTCTATCAAGTGTCCCATACTCCCAAATTGACCACCGTCACATTCAAATCTGAAACGGTTAAAAACAAACTTTTGGCGGTGCGCCGGAATTCATCTCCAGGGGAAGACAACATCCGGCCACAGACCCTGATGGCCTTGGCAAATTACATATCTGAAATAATTGCCCATTTATACCAAAGAATGTTTGACAAGACGAAGATTCCTCAATCCTGGAAACACGGCATCATTTCGCCTGTTTACAAAGGTGGCTGCAGAAGTAATCATGCGAACTATCGTCCAGTTACACTTCTTCTTTTTCTGTCAAAAGTAATGGAATCGATTGTTGCTGATACTCTGATGGATCATTTCGAAAAGCATAACATACTTTCGCCCGCCCAACACGGGTTTTGAAGGAAACGCTCGTGCACCACAAACCTGCTACTTGCACGAGATGAATGGACAAAATCAGTCGACGCAGCAGAGGCAGTAGACGTAGTCTACTACGACTTCCCCAAAGCTTTTGACAGGGTTAACCACCATATATTGCTGCGCCATCTCCATAATTACGGTGTCTGAGGACTGCTACTCGACTGGATTGAGGAATTTCTTCGACAACGTACCGTATCGGTTCGAGTTAATGGTTCTCTATCGGGACTGATTGAGGCCGTCCGTGGAGTTCCACAAGGATCCGTACTCGGACCGTACCTTTTCCTAGCACTCATAAACGACCTACCAGATGTCCTTAGAGAAAAGGCATTATTATTCGCTGACGCCAAAACATTGAGGACGGTAAAATATCCTAAAGATTATGAAACCTTGCAGGAAACTCTCGACGCAACTTATCGATGGTCCATCATTAATGACATCGAATTCAACGTTGAGAAATGCAAGGTTGTATCGCTGCGCCACAGAGGTCGCTATCCATACTTACTTGGAACTCAACCATTGCCGCATTCTCCAAACGAAAAGGGCCTGGGAGTTACCGTTCGTGAAGATCTAGGATGTTCCACACATTGCGCAAGAGCGTCTTCAAAGGCTAGAAAACACGTTGGATTGCTAAAACGTGATTTTGGATCATTCGAAACAGACCTATTGCCCCATTTATCAGCATACATAGACCACACACAGAGTAGGCTATACAGGCTTGGAATCCATGGCTGATTCGCGATCAAAAGGCACTTGAACGTCCGCAAGAGAACAGTAACCAAAATGATCTAAGGGTTACAATTTAAAATCTACAGTGAAAGACTGCGAATTCTCGGACTCAATTTGTCTGAATACCGTCGAATACGGGGAGATATTATCCTCGTTTATTAAATACTACATCAACCTAACCACCCGTGTAGTACTCTAGTGATGCTATCTAGGAATGGTCACCGAGGACATCCGTTTAAACTTCTGCTCCAAAAAGCCGGCTTGACTGCATGCGTCATTCTTTCAGCCTCAGAGTTTGTAACACCTGGAACTCTCTTCCACCTCAAGTTGTGTGTGTGCACCAAACATCGATTCATTCAAGTCACGACTGAATGAATCATTGAACCACCTAACTTTTCAGTACTCGTGAGTGGACGTCGGAATTAGCTATTCAATTATACCACCAACCGAACCCAGTGTGTACAGACCCCATGGAATTCAATAAGAATCAGCTTTGTAATTTATCCATAGTAAAAATTTGAATTTAAAATGCCTAGTGGCAAGCGCACTTTCCGTCGTCCGGACTCCTATAAAACCTACCCTTCTGAGACTACATGTGCTTTAACATTTGATTTATTTAGTACCCTCCTCAACTCAACTTATTATATCACTTTATTCCACCTTATACCAGTAGTGGTCACGTTTCACAGGATTTTCTTATAACGAGATATTGCGGAGAAAACTAACGTGCACCGTGACTTGTTCCGACTTCGAGGTCGTATGTGAACTCGTGAGGGCCTTCGTATAACAGTTTAGTCAAGAGAAAACAACCGATGATTGGCAGACATGACTACAATTGTCTCCCTTACTGTTATTTTGACTACCGTATATAATGATCAAGTAATGTACTCGAATGCATATGGTAATCATAACTAAGAGCGTACAGAATTTCAAGAAATACAAAATGGACCAACCGCCCGGTGGTCAAGTGGGTAGCATGCCTACGTTCTAGCAGTGAGATCTTCATTCAACTGATTTACAGTGGTGATAAAATCTAACCAGATTGNTAAAGCTTCCGAACTTCTTCGTTCAATTCACTCAATACAAGTAGACCTAGACATACTCTCTACCTGAATGTTAAGGCGTGACCATCCGTTGCACGCAACTAAAAGCTGCGATCCAGGAATAAGTCATATCCACCTACAATACCAGAGAACAGTGTGCTCCAAGGTCCGGAGATCGTTGTTTGAACGACGAGCCGCACTAAGTAGCCGAGAAGCGGGTATTTTTCTGAACATTCGTGAGAACCCACCAAGAAAAGTTTACAGGTTTATGCCTTATTATAGTGAAGAACTGCTAGACTAGAACAGGTACAACGACAAGCCACTGAAGTGGTTCAGGCAACCAGAGAAATTTGAAACACTGGGGCACCCTTATCCATTGCACCAAGATCGAAAGAAGAATATGACGAGAGATGTTAACATTTTGTTTACTCTTCGCCATTTCCAGAGTAAAACAACCAAGCACATTGGATTTGTTAATTCTAGTGAACGCACATGTACAGATAGACAAGGGCTATTAGAATTAAAAACAAGGAGTCAACTCTACGGCGCACAAAACGGGATGATGCAATCCAATTAGCAACACCTTACTAATTGCAGTTAAGTAACAAGGGTTTGAAAGAGGAAGCGGGATCAATGGTGGTTGGTTGTCATGAGGTGTTTTGCAATTGATGACCCCGGATTGCGTGTGACCACCTGATTACTGAGCATGGGTTTCTTCATCGAATTCACCAATTTGGAGTTAGTTTCGTCAATTGTTGTGATAAATTACGTTTGGTTCTGTCTATGTATCCGTCACCGAAACTGCACTGATCGGGTATACAGTGTATGAGAAAGAACCGTATTGCAAACAATGCATACGTTTGTCAAAAATCTACGAGTAGAGGCAATCAGTTGAAGTTGCGCAGCTGGGAATGTGCGGTTCAGTGCTGACTTTAACTTTTGGCGCACATCGTTAAGAGGGTGATTGCCCTTGAAAGATAGTATTATAACTGTACTCTTCTGGTCTGTGAAGAACACAAGTTAATGAACTGGAACGAGTGAGCTGCGGCATGATTTGAGCTCTCATAACAGATAGTTTGATATAGACGGGTTTCTGGGGAACAGCTGGGGACGGGTTACCTTTTTTCGGATTGTGTACTATGGAAACTAAGGATATCAATGAATTGTTTTGGGTAACAGTATCGTAGAATACTTCTGGCTCGATAGAACAGAGGTTTTACGAGTCCAAGTTTGTAAGCCATGGGTGATAAGCTAGAGAACTGTAGATGAATGATACTTTTCGGTGAATAGAACGTTGTGATGTGCCATCTAAGCGCCTCCCAATTCGACTATCCAAAAGTGCTAAAGAACTGTCGGTTTCTTCTTCATGGGATACGGAAAGGTGTAGATGAACAGAGTTAAGTTGTCTCAAAAGGGATTCAGAATGTTCACGCTCTTTAAGAATAAAGATATCGTCTTCATAACGTCAGTACAACGTGGATCGGGAGATACAATAGTATCTCCGGACAAGAATTTGTCCAATTATTCCTAAAGAATTGGGCCCAATGGACTGCCCATGGCTACGCCATCTGTCTGTATGTGGTTCCTTCGAATTCAAAACGAATGTTTTCAATAGATTAAAATATTAGTCCTCTTAAATATTCGCGAGGGATAACAATGAAAAAATAACCTGAAGAAATATAATCCAATAAAAAATCAGCTACGTCATGATTGGGGAAAAGGGAATCCACGTCTATTGAATACATCCTCTGAAAGGAACTGGATCGAGCATGGGAAGAAACTTTGCGGATCTACTCTAACACTTTA
The DNA here is from genome assembly GCA_900618425.1 of Echinostoma caproni. Classification (NCBI taxonomy): domain Eukaryota; kingdom Metazoa; phylum Platyhelminthes; class Trematoda; order Plagiorchiida; family Echinostomatidae; genus Echinostoma; species Echinostoma caproni. The sequence goes on from UZAN01050589.1 coordinate 9,245, forward strand.
ATTGTCCTGTCTATTGCCGTGCGCGTGCATAACATATACAGTATCACCGGAACGCTTCTGCGTGCACACAGCTTTCATCGATGTAGCGAAAAGATAATATATTCAGCTTTTTTCAGGCATTCAATTGGCTCAAATTTGGATCCTATATTAATTTTCAGGTCACGGAAATAATAACCGTGATGCATGCGGAAGGAAGCCATACCGCTTTATCGAAATGTCTAACTAGTTGAGCCAGAATTGAGACAACCATAAGGTTTAGGCCTATACCACCAGGAAAATAGGACTGGATTGGATGAAGTATTCTGAGGAAAAAACTGTTGCGGATCCCAACTACTGATCAAACTGTAGAAAACAACTTACCTAGAGACTGACAAATACACCCTGCAATTAGATGACACATTTGATCGATCAAGTAATCCATGAAATAATTTATTTCACTATGAAATCAAACTGTCTGTACAAATAAATCTCAGTTTATTAATGCTCCGAGCTAAACCATTATGCGACAATGTTTCCCTACAGACGAAGTGAGTTAAATTCAGCCACGAAGCAGAAGCAAGAGAATGCATCATGATCTGCGAATTGTTTTATTCTAAAAAACTCACTAACTGTACAAATTGCACAAGAGTGCAAAGAGATGATTTCGAGAGACTCAAGAGCTGACTTGGCACTGGAATTGCCCCACAAAATCTCATGGGTGTATCTTCAGCGATAAACTGATCGACAAGCGATCCGTGTATACTTGGGTGTTATGAAACAGGTGTCGAATTCAGGACTCGGTCCGCACAATCTTTTGTTCCACTCCGGTGCGTCGATACTCGGCCCGCATCTTCAAATAGCGCTGTCTCATCTGCTCGAAATATTCCGGATCTTTGAGGCTGGTCAGAAGGAATGGATCAGGTGGATTAGATCGAAACAGGCCGAACTTACAGCTTTTTATTGCACTCAAGCGCGTCAAAGAACAAATTTCGACAGAGTAACACAGCAGACCATTGATATTCTCGTTGACAGGCATTCCAATCTGGAATAGGATACGGATGTCAAATCACAAAAAGGCACGATACACTTACTATCCCACAGTTTGACACAATGCTTTGTACGCGACTCATCGTTCATTAGTGCTGGGATCATAGTCTCTAGCTCTACACTGTTCAATTCAGTGGAATCCGGATCACCTGGCATTTGAAATGAGAAAGTGTGTGTGGTTAAGGAGCGTCGTTCACCAGTGGGTCATACCAGTTAGAAACTGATTACAGTGAAATACATTTACACGCGACACATGAATATTCAAAGAAATGAAGGCATGAAATGTGGGCAAACTAGGATATTTGTTTAACCAACTGAACAGGACCACCCAATACTTTTCAAATCAGCACATACAACTGAAAAACGCGAATCCTTCAGCGTCCCACCATCCACAGAGTAACATCCCATTCATGATTTGTTAATGTAGAATTTTCGCTCAAGACTTGAGCATCAGTTCTTCTAATTTCTTCGTCAGTTTCACTGACCAAAGAAGGTATAAACTTCTATTAGATTTACCTGCAGGTTTTTAGAATCAGGTGCGAATAACACATGTCAGTTGTGGATCAATTTTCTTCCATTCTTTCGCCTCATTCTACCGCATACACAATAGAACAAACAATTTTCAAGAAGGGGAAGCTGTAAATGAAATGGGAGCCGTGTGATAAAAAATCAAGGAGAAAGTTATGCGGTGGTGGTCGGGTTCGAACAAACGACCTCCAACAATATTTGATGGTGATAAACACTGCTTGATCATCACTTCCCAGAAGGATTTTGTACAAAAAGCTGGAACCAAAATCAGTAGCCTTATTTGATTTACTTTATTACACGGGACCACCAATCAGCGTTGTGTAATTAGCCATTTCTGCTTGGTTTTTCATTTTTCTTAGACAGTAAGAAACCTGTGATGCTCGTTGTTCGCGATAATTGGAGAAGAGAAATGTGACGATCACTTCAAACAATTTCCAGATAATAATGCTCAAACCTATATAGGTTGATACAAATGATTTTTTGCTGGGATCGAATATGGGATTCAGTGATCACAGTTGTTTGCTCGGTTGATATCTTATTTTTTTTAATGAACGGGAGGATTGACACGGAGTACAGGGTTAAAGTAACCGGTTGTTGTGGATGAACGTGGATAGTGAACTGTATATTTGATCCCTTTGTTAAGGTTGCAAACCCAATCAATTACGTGGTTACCTGTCACTTATTGACAATACACTATGATTAACAGTAGGATTAATCGACACTACCGTTACAAACTCTTTATCAGTCATAAGAACCTGTAATCCAACTCCTTTGATTGAAATTGATCAATCACACCCAGCAACAGGACCAGAGCTACACGCTACTTGGAGCGCTCCCAGGCCGCGGATAGAGGAACAGTTACGGAATCGGTGGCTTATTGGACGGGCTCAGGTACACCGAACAAGTGGCTGCGAATAAGCCCTGATCATGCCCGGATGACGTAGCGGGTTTTCGCTTGGCAAACGTCCCTGTGAAATACGATAAGTATGGCGAAAGTACTGCAAGATCGCGAATGTGATACACCACTGTTAAGATCACCGTTTCTGGTCCCTTCCAATCAACTGGAAAAGGCTTTTCAGAATGGAGGAATGAAATAAACTACAGGATGTGCAGAAGCTCAAGGTGCAACCTCGAATAAAAATGCTGAACGGGGCCAGGGACATTATTGGTAGTTATAGTCCAAATCACTCCATGCATTTTGCTGAAAATACTGGCTCTCCTCATGCTAGGGCTTTCTCTTTATATTATTTTTACTTTTGTGTCACTAGTCCCTGCGTGAGGATAAGCCGGCTTCTTGGATGCTTCGGATCATTGCATTTCATACCTGTGGGTTTGCAGCTAGGTTCATATTAGCTTAATACCAATACCGGCTATATTCCCGTAGGTCGAATTACTGCCCGTCCTTCTTGATCACTTAGGTGGCAACACAAACACGGAGGTGGTGTTAGCAGGATGCTTTGTTTATAAATAGTGTTCACAGGCTTTTGAAGAACATGCACAATTGAAGGTAGCGGTGAAAGAGAAGATAAGCCGATCTCGACGTCATTGCATTACCGTCGAGCTTTTTTATTTGAAACTTGTCCTTGTTATTGTAACTACGTGTCGCAAGCATCAACCATCAAAACTTTGATTTCCGCATACCACAGAGGTGTATTGGCCAGGTCTCACAGCCCTATGCAAAAACAAGATGAATCGAACCTTGAAGAATTCGTATCTTGGTGTAGTGTGTAGGTTAGTTTCACCGCCGCTCCATAGTGTCTTGCGCGGATGCAGAAAGATTCTGCGGCCGATATCGACTCGTCACGTGGTTCGTTTTTTGGCCTGGTCACTGGTTCGGGGCATAGAGGCAAGGTACTTGCATGTTTGTACTCTTCCTATTGGTTTGTCTGAATGAGGCACTCTGAAACATGTGGCGCTGTCGGGATTATAGCTCTTAATAGTTTACCTTCAATCCTATGATTTTGTCAAGGACATGGATACGACTGCTGACTCGTTGGTTGAATTCCGAGGTGTCCTTCAGGACGACGGTGTCAACTGCGAATTCGAGGTCCGAAATCCGCGTCTCGAAAGTGATATGTTTCCCATGATTATCGTTCTGTGCATTTCACATTACTCAGTCAGTTGCAGAATTGAAAGGCAATGATGAAGGTGGTCAAACATGATGAACCCGAGTTTTGGATGAAATTTATCGACTTCGCATCCTAAGTGTGGACACAAACATAGTATCTTCAAAAGTCATTTGCGCTGTTCTAGCATCCAATCGGTGGTCTTGATACCGCCCAAATACGTTCGATCGGTTAAACAGAAGGTTGAGCGAAAATCAGTGAAGCAGGCCGTCGTCGACTGTAGGAACTTGTAGCGATTCCAAAATTCTGCACAGAGAAAAGATTTCTTCGATGCAGGCTTCTTTGATTGAGACGGATTCAGTTATCCTTACAGATTGAAAAGTTTTATGAGTAGCGCCGTGAAAATCTTGGGAACTCTGTCAATTCGACTGAATCCTGGTGATCTTTCGTTTTATCGTCACTTTGGGGGGAGGGGAAGGAGAAGAATTGAAATGGTTAACCACCACAGGACTGGATTCCAGCTCCCAAACTGAAGACAACAGCAGTTCGATAAGAGTGGCTATGGCCTGCAGACAGGCTTAGAGTTCTGCGAGGATACTGTCTTATCCGAGAGCTTTTTGTTTTAAAGGCCTTTGCAACTTGGATGATTTAGGTTTAGCTGGGTGGATGAAAGCTTATGCTATCAGCCTCTGGATTGTTCGGAGTGGAAAAGCCTTTAGGTTGTTCTGAAAAATGATTCGGCAAACAATCGAAGCGTTTCATCCATCTTTTTGGTTTTAATTGTTCGGCTAAATGATTTTTCCATTTGTATCACGTGGCTTGCATCCTGGTCTTGTCTCTCACTCGATGTAGAGTGGATGGGACGGCAGAATTTGCTTAAGTCGGACACAACGGTTGCTGCTCCCATGTCAATAGCGACTTCCATCCAGCATTGTTTACGGTCCTTTCATGTAGAGAGTGCCATAAAGTCGAATGCAGTATGACTGGAAAGAGTTTGCTAAGCTGGCCTTGTCTTGGAGGACAGTCGTAGAATATTCCCGAATATTTAATCTTTACTCCACTTGGAAGTCTGCCGTAGATTTGTCAGGGCAACTCCTCTGATTGATTCTTTTAGGCTTGTTTATTGTGTTCACTGCCGCCTCAATATTGCTGATTGAGACTAGACTGCTGGCAGTAGCCTAAAGTTCCTCCTGTTCTTGGTAGGTTCAAAGGTGAAATATTCATTTTGTGTTGGGGTAGCATCTTCCAAGGTTGCTTAAAGGGATTTTTAAATCACACACACACACACACACGTAACTACAGAACCTTTCACGTTTCACGTTTCTGCCCCACGATAAGCCTTGGAATATTCTATAGGTGGAACCCAGCGAGAGTGTGCAGCAAATGGAACTCTCTACCACCTCACGCGGTCTGTGCGCCAACATTAATATCTTTCAAGCGTCAGCTTGATGATGCTATGGCAAACATTATGTTTCAACACCCAACTACATAATATATTCTCCTGCGCTCGTCAAAAACATTATATTACATTTCATGGACTAACTGTGATCTTGTGAATCGTGTTCCGAACCAAAGTGTAAGCACCCTATGGGATTTGATAAGCGAAATCTTTGTAAGTTTTTTCTCATAATAAAAATTTGAATTTGAGAACGCGTCAATATTTAATCATTTCAGCGTGTCGTATGGTAATCGTTGAAGAGTGACGTTGGTACGAATCTCTTGGAGTACTATAACCTGGTTAGGATTCGTAAGAGACTCGATGTTCATTATTTTTTCATCACCACCTTATAAATTCCATTCACTTTTGATTCACAATATGTCTCGCCTAGGGGTATGGCTGACGGTGTTCTGTAGCTGACCATAAAATTCGTCTTTTACAGCGCTGTCAGCTGCCGGAGTTAGTGCACATATGGAAATAACCGTTAGGTTCGGGGGACTTCATCCGAAGTGTACTACAGCACCCTGGAAGAAACTGGATTACATAAGATCGCAGCCTTGTTGGCTTCATTATTCTCAGCGATCGTTAAACCACGGTGACCAGCGGTCTGCTGGATCGCTGTGTTATTTCTAGCAGTCCGCACTCACTTGAGCCACTTTAATTCTTCCTGTGCCCGAATTTGGTGTACTCACATCTGATAGACAAGCAATCTATATTCTTTGGTCGTGAAGCGACCGAAGCGTGGTACACTGACTTCTGGTATCTAGGAGAATGCTAGGGGTTTCAACATACTTTGTTCCTAATGTTTCCAGTTCGAAAGCCTCCAGTTTGCTGATTGAAAACCCCGGTTGCTGAGGGAGCACGAGAAGTTTCGTTTCCCAAGGATACCGTTGAAGAGTGGCAGACCAAGAATTAACGAATAAAGCTGGGAATTTTGTGAGGAATGACGTTCCCAGCCATATTCGGCTTTTGTTTAGATGTGCACATCTAGTCCATAAACAATTAAATGCGGCCTGCAGGGTAGCGGAGTGACGGCGTTGGTAGCTGATGGCATGGAACAGTTCATACGTTCTGGTGATATTTCACCAGCTTCGGGAATCTAAGATTTCCTGCTCGTGTCCTTCCCGAGGAAACGACTTCGTATTCCTCCAGTAGGCGGGATAAGAGGGTGTTAGCGTTATCTAATGACCGGCCTTATACGATGACATCTTCGAATATATGTGAAGGTTTTGAAGATCGTATCCAGGCGAAAAGCTATCATGGTCTCGAGTACCAATGCGACGGTAACCGTTTATGTGGTGGACTAATGCTTACTTATTCGCTGTTGACTAACTAGGTGACGATTCTCTTATCTGTGACGCGGAGATCCGATCGGTAGCCGTCATCTCTATTTCCCATAAACTTGNGTGGCAGCTCGTGGACTTCTCTTTATTGGTGCCAACTTATCCCCTAGCCAGAGACAATCCTACGAAAGTAAGTGAGGTAAATGGGAACAAAATAGGTATATGGGTGAGCCAATAAACAGCGAGAATACCTACTGCCTAGGTGAAATGATCCAGCTCGAGCCACCTACCTTATGGGCCAATGAGATTGAGCGAGACAGAAATTAAAACAGCTTGACCGAACTCGTTCCGCTTTAACACCGATTTCTAAGTTGGATCAAACTAGTGTAAAATGAGTACTCTCGATGAAGCCTGACGACAACTAAAAGGATGACTTTGTCGAACATGCATTTCGTAAATTGGGAAGTTCGTGCGTTAAAACCTAGTGGACAAAATGTTTCTCAATGGATTGCAAACTTTAAGCAACGACCAGGTTTAACCTTGTACTCCGGCTTGAGCGACTGAATAAAACAACAGCCCAATGAACTGATATTACCATGAAAAGCGGACACAAAATCTCCATTATTATTCAGTTTTCCTTCGTCCAAGTCGATGTGACGTGACGTTCTGGTGCGGTTGGATAAATGTGTATGCATATGCTTTGTAAACATTGGCCTAGCATACAGAAAATAATATAACTTTTCATCAGCCTCATCAGAAACTAATGCCAATAGGTAGTTAACTGATAACCCATAATTGAGTTTGGTTTCTGCATAAGAGGGCCAACATTTAGGAGTTCAATTTTATTGCGGCTACTATGGCAGCAAGATTAATACCTTCAAAGTGCAGACGGTGAGATCATATATTTTAAGAAGGCTGTCAGGGATATTTTTCCTGTTGAACTCAGGAAACAAAAATGATTGTCCTTAAGTTGGTGAGCCTAAGAAATCATTAGCATGATCAGGAATATTTGCTTCAGTTGTGGCCGACTATTCTTACTTCGCAACTGGTGAAACGCTCCTATGGAGCAAAGCGTCTTAAACAGCCTGTGGGGAGGAAGCCATTCTCACTACTTTTACGTGGTAGTATTTCCTTACAAAAGTGGGAGTGAGAAACGGGCTGGTGAGTTAATGGCTATTCATCTTCGCAGCTACTAACACCCGGAGTTCTTAAAGAACCAAGAAGGGATGTCAGAACTACACCCAAAACGTTCTCGTTCAGAAAGCGATCACCTACTTTCTTGTGTATCAATGTGTATTGGGCAACTTGGACATTTGACCCCGTCTGAAGAGTGTAAAACATGATAGAGTTTTGGGTAGTTGAAGGCTCTGGTTGTGAATCCCCAAGAGTGTTCGTCTGCTTTAGCCTGAGTAATCTGATAATATTTCACCCGAAAGGCGAATCATGAACTGCTTTTTGATATAAACGTTGTAGTGTTGTGATTTGCTTGTCCCAGTGTGAACTCATACAAATGTGAAATATAATAGTAACGACAGCATTCTTGGCACAAACTATGGGCTAGGGTGAGCAATGTTGTTTACAATGAACAGAAGAATTACATAAGCGAGGAATAGCTTACCGAGACCCAAAGGACCAGAAACCTCGGTTGAAGGAAGCACTGAAAACTCCAAGCCTTCGTGTTTAGAGAACCAAAGACCCATCTATAGCTCACTGAAAAGCATAAACAATAGGCAAAATATCCAGACAAAATAATCACTTTCCGTGGTAACAGAGAAAAATGATGGTAATCTCGAAACTGTTTTTGTTAACCGAAAGGTGATCGGAGTCTGCGATTGGCATAAGTGTTTAAACTTTAGCGGTAAATGTGGCTCGGACGGATTTCGCATGTTTTCCGGTAGATTTTCTGACGCACCATGTTCACCAATGTTCGCAGTGGCCGCAGGACTATCGACAATGTCATTTTATGATTTAATGTAGCGATGCGACTATCCCAATAAGTGACATAGACCGTGCAAGTTGTGGTAGGGTTCCTCCTACCTAGTCACGGAATTTGATCTCCACATTCACGAAGCTTCTTTGGGGTTACATTGAACGGCATCTTGCTTAATCGCTCTTCTATTCATTTATTACGGCCATCACCATAAAACCAAAACCATAGGACCGATTCCCAAGGTTAACGAGCACACGAACCAGAGTGAATCACTTATTGAAAACTATAAGCATGTTTTTTTCATAATGAGATGAGAGATAACCGGGAACCAGACCCTAGAACTTGGAGCGGCAAACCGTAAAAACTAGACGGTGGTACTGCTCCGGATGACAGCAAAACCAACTATCAGCTCAGATATGAGCTTAGTTTCAACACAATTATTTTCCTTCTCTTAACCTTTTTATACCTTAAGTTTTGCTTTGCTGTTGCCCATTCCGATACCACACGATCGCGAGCTATCGGCATCATTTGGTTTTCCACTCCCGAAACCATAACTTAGATTACCGGTGCAAATTTCTGAACAGCACATTCTCCTGGCCATAGGATTCGGCTCTTCTACTGTTCATCAGACAATGGTACGCCGTGGAAAATCAACTAACCTACTCCGCTCTTCAAAAACCGAGGTACAGTTTGGAAAAGATTCATTTAGCATGTCAAATACTCATCTATCCGTGTCTATCTATCTATCTATCTATCTATCCATTCTCTCTTGAAATATATATAATCTTTAGAGATATGGTGTAACAATAACCATGAGTTGAAAGATAAATATGCAGGCAGGACAAGAACGCAAAAACGATCAGTTTTGAGTAGCAGACAATTTTTTACTTTCTTACTGCACGCAACTTTTACATTTTGCAGTATTTTACTTTTGGGATGTCGTACAGGATGGGGAGCTCGGGATGATCGTGACCGATGATTAAAGATACTGAGTGGTATGGCTACTTGTCGTAACCAATGGCGTTTGTGCATCTTCCCAATTTCTTTGCATTCTTAGTCCACTGAAATTTTCCATTTTCTATTCTACTCTACTCTAAACCTACCTGCCTTTTTCGTACTGTTCATCCAAATGGGCTGCCAACAGATAGCAACCAAAATCGGCGCACGAAAGTACATGGTTAATGGTTGTACAAACCGAAACTAAAAACAGAAAACGGTGCATTCACGCCACTGACTTTGGTTCGATGATATATCCCGCAGTGCCTCCAGTCAACGATAATCTTTGGGGCCCCAGTCAGAGACACGAACGGAAGCTAGATCCAAGCACAATCTCCTCAACCGTCTGCGCAGCGTAACGGTTTGACCACCACCCTTTTCTTCCAGCCCGGACTAATGTCTGTGTTGTAATTTTGTTAGACTTTGGATCTTTATACTATGGTATCACTGTTTACTGATAATGTAGTTTTTATCTTTCTATTGTAGCCAATGTACCTACATTGTTAGAAAGTTAAAGCCTCGTTTCCGGCTCTCCGTTTTCTCGCTCATTCATCGTTCAACCATGCGAACTTAGTAATGCTTGCAAATAGCGCTCTGTAGGTTAGACGTTGTTAGGGCATTTATAGGACATACTCCATCCATCTCAGACGTAGTGAAGTGTATTTGGTCAAGGGAAAACTACCTGACCCTTGAAGCATTTCACTCGGCCTCATTGTTACTCATGGGAAGCTCCCACCCTAAGCAGGCGATGTTGCGCAGACAATAGCTGTCGAAGACAGATAGTCGTTGGACATGATCTGCTTGGAGAGGCCATGTTTTCCAGCCGTAGAGCAAAACAGTGCCTACCGTTGCGGAACACACTCTTTCAGTGAAAAGGCTATGGTGCACCCGCGCCAGAGATGCCACGGATTAGCAAACGCCAATCTACTTTTGATTACGCTTGAGATATCTCCCAACCACACTTCCGCCAGCTGCTATGTAACTCCCGAGGTATACAGCTTTCGACTACTTCCAGAGTATGACTACCCTGCAAAAGTTCAGGAACAGGTAATAGCCAATCCTCAAATATGCAAAGAACAGGCCATAACGAGCAACCTTAATTGCTAAACAATTCAGTGTGTTTTGGATCGCCGGTGAGCTGTCACCGAGTAAGGTAATATCATCGGGATGCTCGACTACGACTATCTCCAGGACGAAGATCGACGCCAGCGTTCGTTACGTTAAGTAACGCTTTTTACAGAACATTATCAACCACAAAGTTGGAGAGAAACGGAGAGATGGGGTAAACTTATCATATATATATTTATATAACACCGGCTTGAGATCAAGCTTGGTGCCAACGCCATAACAATATTAACAATAGCAATAACGAGGGGGTGGGTGGGGTACAGTGTATAGGGATAAGATGTAGCTGTTAGAATAGGAGATTACAAATAAGTGAAACAACAATTTTTTGGGGTGTTTCACCGTACACTTTGAAATTTTTTTGTTGTTTGTGTTTTTTACGGGGCACTGGATTTCAACAAGCAGACCGTACAGCATTCGCGCCACTGACTTCTTTTCTGGGCCATATCTCTCAGCGTCTCTAACCAACGATAATCCTCATCCCTTGAGCCCAAACCTGGAAGGCGGGTTGCACCAACCGAAGCCAGCTTCTTCATGCCTCTA
>UZAN01050591.1:0-16881 GCA_900618425.1 Echinostoma caproni
TGGTTCGTCGGTTTTGAGTAAATGATTGTTGATTTTGGGACGTTCACTCGCGAGTGGTATCACGTGGGCGAAATATCTGAAAACGACGTCTGCGAGCAACCTTTTCGGTTCAGAGAGTCCACAAAGAACATCCAGCGTTCGACATTGAACATTATATCTCAGATAGATATTTTAAACCACTTAGATCAATAAAGTTTATGTTATAAGCTAACTTCAATATACTGGACAGTGTCCCATTTGGGGATGATAGTACTGTTAACAGCGAGTTCAGGTTGGTTACTTAAGCAGTTTAACAACTATCGCATGCGTCGAAGCTAAAGAACATCATATTTGCCAACACGATGAAGAACAACTAACATTGGTTTATACGGTTTAGAATTTGCAAGAAACTGTTAGGTGTAATCTAGGGCCAACCGATCACTGCATCATCGGCAAACTTGTACGGAATAAAGCTGGAAAAGATGGGAAGATTATGTAGAGCAACAAAGGAATGGAGGTAAAATAACCCTAGATTTGACGTTCCGTCGGGAGGGAGATTTACCATTAAAATAAGTGAATCGTGTTATACGTCAAAAATAATCGATCAATACTTTCAATAAATCAGGTCCCAGTTCTAAATCCGAAATAATTCGAATGAGAACGCTAAGTTCGATTTCTCCAGAGGTATCAGCATAATCGAGAAGAATGAAACGGACGATACCAGATCTTATGAGCAATGAGTGTGGAACGGAGTGAACAACGTGATCAACTGCATCAGGAGTGGAAAGCCAAGGTTTGCAAGCAAACTAAATAGTGTCATGAGCAACAGACAGGATAGCTATCCTGCTTAAAAGCATTCTTTCGAAAACTTTCAACAGCACTGATGTGCAAGGAAGTAGTTAGACGATCCCCTATTTGAGGAGGATGTCATTCGTGAAGCTCTCCATTAGTGTTTGTCTCCAGGAGATGTAAATGAAGATGGTATTGAATCTGGTGAATAAATAATTACAAAATGGTTATATACCTCTTCGGAGAGAATGATCTTAAACTGTTACAAGCGGTGCGCAATAAGATTTCACAAATAGATGAATATTAGAAACAGGCGTGCGGGGAGTAGTGCAAATGTGAGTTAGTGGAAGATGCGAAAACCGATTGATTACTTATTCCTTCACTTGCAGATGTTCGGCAAGTTATGTAGGACGAACCATGAGGTAGTTCTCCCAAAGGATCAGGGAACATAAACCAGTGCGATTATGGCCCACCTCGCTGATACCAAGCATCAGCCAGACAACGATGCATTCAAAGTCATCTATTAAGTACTCCAAAACAAATTGGAGCAAGTTCGGAAACGTCACCTGGCAACAGCGGAAACAGTAGCNTGCAAACAGAAGAGGGTGGTTACCGCACTTCAGCTGTCTTGGCCGCAACCAAACCTACGTGATGAACCGATTCATGACCTTAGTCGTGTCGTGATGACGCAACATGGCGTGAAAAATGGCACGTGAAAAAAGGTCACCGAAGATTCCAGAATCGACCTTCGTCCACCCCCTCCCCTTCGCCCACTGTCCCCATTTTATCCACTCGTTCTGATTAAAGCTGATAGACATTGTTGCATTTTCATTCCTAATCTCTATGGTCCAATCCCATATATTTCTAAATTAGATATTAACACGCATACATAAGCTGAAGACGAAATTACGATATTACTATGAAAATCCTCCCTGAATTTCATTAGCACTTCTTTGTTCGACTGTTCCTCTCGTTCCTTTGGATATTATCCTATCTCACAGTATGACCTGTTTCCTGTTAGTTTGTTATGTAACGCCTCATCGATTTTCGGGTATATTCAACATTGTTTGTGAGTTGTGTTGCTTAAATACACCCTTCCTCTATTTTTTATTACACACGAAAGGATTTTACAGCCAAAGTGTTAAACCCCATAATCTATTACTGGGTAAGGGGAAAGGCAAATGGGACAGCATTCAAGTGAGAATCAATTTGGTAATTTGGCTTTTAAAAATGGTAAGATTATAGGTGCTTCGAAAGACGGAAATGGAAAAAATATTCCACAATTTCGCAGTTAGGAAGAACAAAAGATATTGAAAGGTTGAAGCCCAACATTTAGGGAAAGAAATATGAAAAGAGTGATCACGCGCCTGAGAATGAGATGGACGGGAAAAGTACAATGGACACTGCTAAAGCGAGTTTAGAAGAGCAGACAAAAAAATAGTAGACAGAGAAAAGAGCAATGCCGCCGATGGGGCATATCGCTCCTGCAAAGAACATGTGAGGCTCCGGCATGCTATTCATGTCTGGATCACCCGCATTCAATTCAGTTTCAACATCCTCCGTTTAAAGCGCNCGGAATGAAGATCGTGATACGTTCCACGGTCCGATAGGCTAATAAAAATACGAGGGAAAGGCAACAGAGGGTGGCATCACATTTCCACAACCTTTACTTCCTTAGGGACGCTTCGCAATGTGGGATCTTCGTGTGACCTGCTGAGCACAGTGAGAACACTGATGTGCATTTAATGAGATGGGTTTGGAGCTGAAACCCCTTATGGGACAGTTGATATGCACTATTGGTTACCTCAAACGATAGCGAAATGAAGTCAAGGGCTAACTTAGTGTACGATTTTCCAGAAGAACTGCAGATTCGTATTTCAGGAATCGGGGAGACTGGGGAGGGAAGAATCACAAAACCTACGCAAGGCGGTGCTGAAATAGAACCTATTAGGACAGTTATTGGACGAATAACATTTAGGTGTTGAAACTCTAGCTTGCAAAAACAGAACTTTCGCCCTCTGGATGGCAGTCAAACAGTTTTATTGGGTTTACACCGGGGTACTTTGGGCTTGTGTCAATCGAATGTTTGACCGTACCAGCGATTTGATGCGGTGCTTTTCTCCTAGTACCAAAACTGGATAGATTGGCTCGTCAACCAGGCATACCCAACAAAAGAATATGTTTCGAATGGTGTTATAGGGGGAATGAGAAAAAAATCCAAAAGATAACTTGGTTAGATTTTGGCGCACTCAGATTGTCAATGATTTTGTAATGGTTTTCCCTACTGACACATATTAGGAGAACGGAGGATAGGAGTTTCAATGTGAAACACAATCGTGGTAAGTCGATCGCGCGGTGCGATATAGCAACATGACTGCCTGACTGTTGTGAAACCCAAGCACATAGCATCTCAGGCACCTGTGTGTTACGTGGTAAAAGTCCCGTCAATCTTGTGACGTCAAATGAGAAACCCGGTGCTGGTTGAAACGCACAGCCAATCAGCGAAACGTTGCACAATGTAGACAAGACAGAGGCATGTGTATAAACTATTCAGGAACAATGGACTTACACAGAACACAAGATCAGCTAACAATGCCAAGAATTGCAATAGTAAACGTGTATGGGAAAAGTTAACAGATGAATTTGATGTGCATTGATAACCATGTTGCCACATACAGTGCACAAGTAAAGATATCTGCACTTGTATGAACAAAAAAAGTGAGATGAGTGAAACATGCTACATGCAAGAGAATGGATAAGATTACTAAGATGAGTGAATCAGCCAAATTCGAAAGGCTTCTATCACGTCAGGTGCAGCAGACACAATCAAGATAAGTGTCATAACGTCCTCAAAACTATTTGCATAATAGATCAATCACGAAACGTTCTTCAACACATATTTTTCCGGGACAAATATTGTCGCAGGGGGCAAAACGAACAGAACGATAATTAACATGATACATTAACACTGAGGATGAATTGTTTCCAATATTGTTAGATATGCATTGAAATGGTTTTGTGCGATTAGTTGCTGAACGGTGAAAAGGAGCGCAAAAATGTACCTTTGTTTAAAATGGAATAATGACTCAATTAAAACTGGCCGCAAAAAACGATTGATGATGATTTTTGCCCTCCCAGTTCGTATCAAAAGGTATAATGCATCCATGTAGATAAGTGTCAGACCCAAGTTAATACACGATATATCGTGATACAAATATTTGGTTAACGAAAATCCAAGCTAAATCAATATTACGAGATGAGCACAGTACGTGATTATCAAACAATTAATGCATATTAATATGCCATGACGACTGAGGTGCGCACGGTGTGGATTGAATCAACAACAATTTGAGACATCAGGAACGTGATACTTTTGGATGTCTATCAGAAGAGTTGCACAGTCTGTTGCAGCAATTTAGAGTGCATAAATTTAACAGTCAATTGTGAAGGAACTAGCTAGTACCTTTGAAATACAATATGCTTTGTGTAAAATAAACATTCAGCTGCGATAGTAGAAGATAGATAATAATTGTAAGCTGGCCCGGAGAAAGACAAAGTCTGTGCAAAACAAGTGTTGTGTTGATAAATCGCTGATGTTGAGCACATGTCAAAAACTCCCGGAACTTCTCCAGATTGCAGTATGCGGTGCATTTGGGTGTTCACATTTTCCCATAGTTAACACATAATGAAAGATGTTCGTTGCAAAGGAAAATCGTTGAATGCGATGAGGTTGGTACATTAGCTCCAAGTTTATATTGGAGAGCCTGGTACACAGTAATTCAAGAGAGACGAGTGGAATCTTATTAAAATTATACAGTGTAGGCGTAAACAATGGAATTGAAGCTTGGTGAACATTGATGCGAGTAAATTAAAAATAAATGAGGCTTTAATAAAATGAATGGGAAAGTGAGTAACTCACCAACGATGACGATAGAACCCGAGGTACAAAACGAAGCGAATATTGCTTTTCAGTGAACAAAACAGTGGGCTAAAACAGTCAATCGTGAGGCAATAATCTGAGAAAATAGGGGAAATGAAAAATGTTTCGCGAGATGTTGCTAGTCAAGAACTTATGGACATCAGTTAGTTTAGCTTGTCCGAATATTAAAACTGGGATGGGATATAGATGCAATATGCCTGAGAGCTGGAAAAATAGCAACCATCTGTGTATCTCTTCTAAATTCAAAGAGTGAGAGAGTAATAACAAGCCAGAAATATACTTCAGATTGTAACATTTAATATGCATTTTGATTGCGAAAAGCTTTGTGTGAAAGTGATCGATAAAACGTCGGAGTGTATAATTCAATAACGCAAGTATAATTATGTTGGTTATCACAAAATCTTCCTTCCCATTCAAATGCATTCAACCAGTGGGGAATTAACCATCTCCTATGGAGTGAAACAGATATCCAACAACGTCAACAGTGTCTTGTGTCTGTCAAAAACCGAGTGGGTTAAACCAAACATTCCTACTCTGTAAAAATGTACAATAATAGGTTTCCGTTGCTTCATGAAAACGTGCCAAAATTAAACGTTATTCATAATCTCCCTATATAAGTTTCTAAAATATTCAAATTGGATAAGTTCAGGGCCGTTTTTGAATTCGCACTCTTTCCCATGCGGCCTATTATTGCAGTTATTGGTAGACATCGTGCAACATGACTCTCATTTTGGAAATACACTTCGGTTGCTAAAAACGTTAATTTAAACACGTTGGAAATGTTTGTGTTAACTGATGAAGCGCACCGGGCAGTTGTTTTAACTTGTTTGGTACTCATCAGCAGTGCGTATAATTTGTGCCCCGGTTAGGACAGTTTCTTGGAGGAACTTGGAGTGTATATATATACCGGTAGAGTGTGCAAAATCTGGCACCTTTCAAATACCATCTGTAGTTGAGTGACCAATGACGGTAGCGCAGCAAAGGAGATAACCGCCCGCATTTCCAAGGCTCGAGCAGCATAAGCAGACTGAAACATCTTTGGCGTAGACGCGACTTTTCACTGAAGTTGAAAGGTCGTGTATATTGTGCTAGCGTTTATTCAGTTCCGTTGTTAGACCTTGAAATTGCAAGTAACAGATATCCGTCACTTAGAAGTTTTCGATTATAGTTGTTTACATAGTTTAACCCATGTGGGATGGAGCGAACGGGTTAGTAATCTGGAGTCAATTCTGAGGGATATGGCAGCAGACCGACATCAGTGGCGCTCTTGTCGTAATTTATTGTCAGGCCAGAACGCTTGAAACGGATGACTCGGATGACTCGGATGACTCGGATGATGATGATGATTCCTGACAGGGATACAAGAAATGCACGCACTGCTGAAGAGTTCCACATAGGACGAAAGAGCTTCCCAGTGCTCTTTGTCGGTTATCACGAGCATTTCTGCCGCATTTAAAAGTATTAACGATCTTCCAAAGGATGAAACCCAGCTCCATCATCAGCGGTACCTGGTGCCCGTAAATCCGTATTAGCCAATACATAGATTCACCATCTAAAAAAGCCAAAACCATACGTACATAGTGATGACTATGGGTGGTGGTGACCATTTACCAACTTATCACCGCGAGGGAAATGTGTTTGAATCGCACCACCACCACCTGACTTTCCCGATTTTGTTTTGTATGGCAGCTCGCTGATTGACCGCCTCCCCGTTCTGAATATTGTATCATTGTATAATCAACAAAAGCAAAATTGGCGAAAAGAAAACCAGCATATTTATTTCCAAATTTATTATTCGCTAGAATGTTTATTCATTCTGTTATATCACCGTTAGGATTTGCACGACTCTGAGTATCGCGATAAAATCTGCAGTGTTGTGAGATAATACTCACTTGTGAGTAATACGCAAAATAATGCAATCAACAGTTTCGTTCGACGTCCAAAAATCAACAAGACCTATTGGAGCGAACTGCTGATGATCGCTATGGTGAATACAAGAATGCTCAGCTAATGGTGGATCGTTCTATCAAATATCCTGTGTGCGTGTAGGACTTCTGCAATCTTGTTCCAAATGAGATATGTTGTTATATGAATGACAATTCTGACATATCTGTAACGTTATTGGCAGTAAAAAATGGTCCCCGACCAGTACCGTCTTTTACAATTATGACAACATTAGTTCGAAAGTAGTAGCTCCGGACTGAAAACATTTTATGCAGAGCAATATGGAAATTTTTCTTACAAACGTTGCTGTTGTATAATGGTGTTTATTCTGGTCAGTACAAGCATTTTAAAAAGCTCATTTTTTTCATTCGTTGCACCTTAAATAAGCCGATTTTCTAGTGTATATGAATTGATAAATGGTGCAACAAACTACTCACATAACATCCTTTATTCTGAAAGAACTAAACACGTAGTCTGAAGCTGAAGATGAGATGAGCGGCTCGTTGATTAGGAAAAACAGAATGGGGAGAAAACTGATGTGCTGACCTAGTTTTCCAATGAAGTTCATTTCACCTATCGAAAGGAGTAGATATTCATGCGACCAAATGAGTAAGAAGCGAAGGAAATAATGTGCGCCTTTTTGTTGGTCTCACGCATGTTAGAAATTCGTTTTACTAATGAAGCATGGTTTCCACAACTGTAAGCCTCGAAACATATTCACCGAAGCCATGTTTCCCACCGATGAATGTTAGTTTATTTTCCCGCTTGAAGTTTGTGGTAGAAAACCGTTAGAGATTATGGAATATTATTTTGTCACATTTATACGGTTTCTGGATGGGTCAACTCTGACGACGATATTATTCAATCACCACTAAGCGGATGAGATTTGAATGTAATCGCAAACAGTTCCTTTAGTTAGAAACAGGATTTATTTAACTACTTGGACAGTGAACGTCAGCATCAGAGTGTGCCGGAGTTAGAGGAAACTGCTAAATGCTATTGTGCTGTCGATTTGGGGGACTCGATGGTAAAGTGTTTGCTTCCAGGACTCAAAACTTAAGAAAGGCAAATAGAACATTCACAAAATGGAAGTGCGATGACTGTATCATATCGACTCGTCATTTTTATAAATTATTTCTAATTACGTTTATTTCTAAGGCTTTGTTATTTTACAACTGATGCACCACCAATCGTAGTCGAAATCGAGAGGCCGTACATCTGAGTGTAATTAGACTAATCGAAGCAAAAGCATAAGTGAATATTAGTACGTACATATTACTTCCGATGTAGGGCAATGACATATTCAATCTCGTGAATACCGCTTGAGGCAATAAGCGCTCAGAGGAGTAAGTATGATGAAGTTCGGGCGTTGCGCGAGTTTCATAAATACCTGTATTAATACACAGGTAACCAGCAAATTTTGCTGCAATAAACGTCTGAAAATAGTATTGAAGGCCGATCGCGAGGGATCAGTTAGAGTTCCGATCAGTTCATCAAATGTTCTATAACTTTTAACCTAAAGTTTACTAACTGTAACTTCAAGTAAATGCAACCAACGAAGTGATTTATACTTTGGTCGTCACACGTTACCGAGTTCTCCAGGTCGATCAAAACCCCATCCACTCCGAAAGATACGATATCTTCCTGGCTAAACAAAAGTACTTTTAACAACTTCAATAGCCCCGTGAGTAATTTTCATCAAGGCAGAGGTTCCCTAGAATAACACTGATGGTTTTGAACCAAATGCATCGTGAGGCACAGCTGACAAAATACATAACAATGGTAAAAGGCTCAAGTGGGAGAACTGATAGTATTCCTTCTGAAAAGCAAGGTCAAATTTAGACTGAATAAATAGACAACAGAAATCACATTTCGTCCCTGTAATCCTCGTTTTGGTAAATACATTCTGTCCACAGTGACAATGACAACAAACTATCACCCACAGCTTCTCACTTTGATACTCGTCGCGTATGTTTCTAACCTTGTTGCATCATATATTATCCTCGTCACAACTTTCAAGTCATGTCAAGTCAAGTCAAGAGGTTCCTTGATTGCAACATCTGGTGTAAATTCAGCTTCCAAGCACCAAACAGGAAATGAAGATACAGATAAGTACATTAGGTTTGTGGTGTTAATTCAAAGCCATAAAAACTCATCAAAAGTACGGTCCGAGTGGTATAAAGAGTGCAATATAGTGAACTATGGAAGAATACCATGCTTTTGTGCATGCTTGAACGTGTTTGTACAGGGAACGAGTAGTAGAGATTGGAATAGTGCGGAGTTAGGTGGGTGATAGGAATAAGACAGTATTCCGTGCAACACCTTATCACAGACTTAGGTGTGTTAGAACTGATTAAATGAGATTATGGTAAACCACTACACAGATATTTGAGTGACCTGGATATCACAGGTATATCATTTTGTAACTAAACAGGGAAAACCCTGGGTAAGCATAGAACCAGTTTGGTAAGATGCAGGCATAAATAAACTGTTCTATTAGATGGGAGGGAATGAATAATCGCCCTAGATTTGGAGCAATAGTAGAAAACATCCTGACATCTGCGAATACACTGTTGATGTGCTCAGATTAAGAAAGATAATTTTTCTAGGACTAATGCAAATGCTTGACTGATTTTCCCCGACTGAGGGTTGTTTCATTAATAAATGGTGGCTGGCACATCTCAACAGAATGAGAATAACAGCTTATTAGTACGTATGCGGTCCTCACAGTTCAGAGAGTGAGACGCGCGGAGATAAAAATAACTACCTCATACTCTGCATTAAACCGAATGCTTCTTGGGCATTACGTTGACCTAAGTACAATATTCAACACACAGTTGCCTTATTCTTGATAAGAGACCTTCCTTCACCAGAAGAATAATTACCTCCATGGAAGAATTCAAAAACAGTCTGGGACAAAACGTGTCTCGTGGAAACAGAAGTTAGTCAATTTGCACCCCAACTCTTTTGATCACAGAGATACAGCATCTATAAACAAAGGCACAAAACGGGACAGGGAAACACTGGTTAGAAAGCACGCTTGTTATCGATGATGAAAACGTTTCTCATTCGGGTTTTACCGGAAACTGATGACATATAAGGTAATACATCAAATGTTAAACTTAATGAGGATTTTTTTAAAAGAATGAGAATAGATGAATTGTGCTGTGTTGCCTTGAGGAGCTTGAAAATGCATGAGCACTGTTTTAACTAGGAAAGAGAGAACACACTGGCAGGCGGAATTGTGAATGGAATGGGTGTTAGGCAAAGGTGAAGCTTCAAATACTAAGAGTATTTGGTACTTGGTGTAATACGAGGGTACTGGAAGCTTTAATTTGCATGTATGATTAAGTTAATCGTGCCCAGATTCAATGAAATATGAAATGGAGAGCTCGAAAGCACTTGGCAGTTATTTCCACCAGGGTGGGTTTCGTCAGCAACGTGAATCCATAATGCTTGCATTAAACTTGCTGTTTCCGTATGAAACTATCCACAAACGTACAGTGGAAAGCCAGCCCACTGTAATTGTAACTGTGCTCTAAACTCTACGGATTAACTCAAGTACTCGGCGTACTGACTTGAACAATGGTAAAAATGTCTGACTTATATGCCCCAATCACAAAGGCATTCAGTGATTCAAACAAAGAATTAACTATCAGATATATTGAAAATCAAGCATTTTGGTAGCCATCGAATAATGTAGACGAAAATGGTTAAATGCATGCTGATAACGAACCTTCGTGATTTGAAACTTGGCACCACCAGCAATGCTTTGCAAACATTCCATTGATCAGCTATGTTGGTTAGTTAGTTCCTTCTTCAGGATCACCCTCTGCACTCTTGGCTTATCGATTTCGGAGCTCCGTTTGATGTAAATGTTTGCATTGCAACATATAACTTCAATCATATTCAACGCTGGAGAATATGGAGCGAGTCCGATAATGCTAAATATTCCTACGGCAACCACGTTTTCCAGCCTGGAGTGACAGAGTGCGTTGTCACACATTTACATACGATTTGTGTTCTTGCCACAGTTGATCAGCAAGCGTTTGCAACCATTACGGACACAAACAGAGTTATAGGTTTCTCTTTTTAGAACACGGTTCTTAGCACCTAAGATGCGGAGATTTCTTCATCTTGAACTGGTTACTGGTATTCAACACCGTTGACCTCTTAACGAACGCCAACAATTTCTTGAACAATTTGGATTGAAGTTTCATCGATCCATATTTTCTCCTGTCCAAGAACCTCGTACGATTGTGAGTGTTAAACATACCTAGGAATAAATGACTCAAAACAGATCGTTACATTTATGTACTTTGTCTCTCCTCTTTATTATCCAGCAAGTTCATCGTTACTGGTATTTGATGAATCCATTCGATTGTAATCACCTTCTCACCTAAATATCTCCTCATGGTAGTGATGATAACTTCTCCATCGTATTCGGTATTGAATTTCATCCGTAGAAATGACAGTCTTACAGTCTGATTCTCCTCAAACCATTAAGATCACTATCACGTCGAGACCGCACTTGGATGTGGTTTGGTGGCTTGTGCACCTCTCTGACCCAACGAGCCACACAGGATGGCTTTTGTCCCGCCGAACATCTGATCATGCTTGGAAAGTTGAAGGAGAGGTCAAACAAAGTCCATTCTCCCGGTTCTACAGGTTGGGGTTTAACTAGAACCTGCGTTTCAGTCAGTTAACATGATGGAGGAGTAATCGATCTAATTAAATGGGCTTCCACTTTGTCTCACCCGTTGCCTTGAGGCTAGGTTATTGTCCAAACCAAAAGCTTTGATTCAGAACCCTAATGGTTTTCTGCTTACTGGCTGGACATCATATCAGTACTTGCCCATCAAGTGTTGATGCATCTAAGACTCAACTGGGAAATATGCTGCAAACTGGTATCCGCGATGCCATCGAACCTTTTCTTTAATCCAACATTCAGTGGTACCACGGATTGCATTTAGTGTATTGTATTTTATAGAAGCTTTAGTGAGTTATATACAAGCTTTCAGCCAATTTACAGCATGTTTCTCTGCTTCTTCATGAATTCATTAGTGAGGGCAACTGTCCCTCACGATGTAGAAAATCGCGGGTCAGCATTCAGACAACTATGGGTAGAGCACTTTACTCATCTCGACCAAATTGTCGTGCAAAGGGTCATGGTTAACTGGTATTCATTCTTATCCTTACTTGTTTCATTTACTAAACTATCAGGATCGAACAGATGCAATCAGGGGATGAAAGGCTGTGCGAAGAAGCTGAGGAGCGAAGGGAGAAGCTGCAGGTACCATATTGTTGCCATTGGCATTGTTGATTGGATGTAATAGTCGGTCCGGGAATGAGTGGCGGGGAGAAATGTGACCTATTTTAGTTGGTTCGTTGGTTAGTTAGTTAGGTACGAAGGTGATCTGACTATTCAGCTGAAATATTGTTAATTCACAAAATAGGCTCGTAGTCGTAATCAGATCCCAGATGGTATACGAACATATTTTTTCAGTGTACAGTTTACCCAACCGAAACTTTCCTCTTTTCTCGTTCCCTTTTATTGTGTTGTTTCGTGTTGTTCGTTGAGATTAGCGATCTTGTCTTCATCTCGCTCAGCAATTCCCGCAAAAAGTACTTTTGTTTCTTTACGGATAATTTAGTTTATTTGGTTTAGACAGACCCGGCTCAATGGATGACGTCTTGTGGGGCTCTCAGTGAAACGCGTTTGGTTGGATTCACTTGAAGTTGAAAGTCATAGTTAGATCGCATTATATACATACATATATATATATATATCACTGAGATTGACTATATTTTCGTCTCGTCGAGAAATCTCGGTGACTAAGCAGATAAATGTGAGACCAATCATGACACAGCATCCAACTGATCTATATTCTTTTCTTTCGGAACCACCTCTTTCTGGTATTGGATTAAGAAGGGTGTTGGCTAATGTAGTTTTCTTCGGGCATTGTAGCTCTTTCCAATGCTTCGATTTTGCTTGGGTCGATATTCACTTTGACAGCATCATTTTATGGAACATTTGTTCTTCATCATTGCCTGCTCGTATCTGGAACGGTGAGCGGCTTCTAGTGCACTGCATTGAATTGTATGAAAGCGATCACCCGATCATTCACACTTCCTCAAGATGATTTCAGCACCTCAAACCCATTGCATGTTTTCCGTCTTAGTACCAGCTTATCCATACAATTTACGTGTATATCGATCGTTTACCACATAATCAGTTGGTTATAAAATGAATTTTAAAGACATTTCATTTCAGGATACGTTCTTCTCATAGAAACTATGAAGTCCATTCCAGTATGTTTTCTCATCTGTATATTCGCAAACCATCAGTAAAAGTTACACCATTGTCTAGCTTATCATTTTGTTCATATTTTCCGGTGGGTCATTCAACAGTTTCCGCGTTTTTCATTTGTACCTTTTCAGAGCCACGAAACGTGTTCCTCATTATTTTCTTTCCAAGTTCAATGTATTTTCTGGCTGAAGTTCAGCGATTCACATTCACTCCTGCGCACGTGTGATCTGTGCATCTGTAATTGCAGCATCAACGTGGGCTATTGCTAAAAACAAGTTCTAAGCTAAAGCTTTTTTTGTATCCTTTTATTGTAGCACGATATAAATTTGTAACTTTGAACACTTGTACAAATCCGAGGAGAACGCAGTTACCATGCAAGTGATTATGCCACTGGAAATCAGCAGAAATTATGGAAAATATAATTTAGAAAAACATATTCAATGGCGTGGCTACGTTGACCAGTTTCTATATGATATTTCGAATACTTTCAAATGCATTTCAGAGTGGTTCAAACTTATTACGGACTATTCAGAATTTGGTTTGTACGCTTCAGAATTGTCATATAATTAGTTGTTTGTCACTCTTATTGGTTTGTGGTTGAGCGCATCAACCTTCACCTTTTATCAGCGTTAACGAATATTGCTGTTCCGCAAATCAATTTGTAACGTTCTTACAGGAATTCTGTTTGTGATGTGAGTGACAGCAACTAGTCCAGGTGAGTCATATAGAACAGACCAATAGTTGGTTGCAAGGACCGCGGATCAGAGCACGCCTTGAATGAAAGCTGACTGAGTATGTCTCTGTGCGTTTGCACATATGCAGTTAAGGGAAAGAAAACGAAAAGCAACCATATAGTTATTCCTCATCGTGGGACCATTGACTACAGTCGTGTTGATGAGATGTGCGCTGAATCACAGCGATGGAAGTTTGAGTAGAATTAGTCGACCCAATTCTGTATTGATGATCGGCAGAATTCGCAGAAAACAGCAAAACTTTTATTCGACAGTATTTGAAGAAGAACATCATTCATTTACCTATTATTGAAACATCCAAACCAATGAGATAGATAGACAACAATGGACTCCGGTGAATTCTAAGGAAAATCTGTCAGGGAAATCAGCTCACATGCTAACTGGTGGATGCTATATGTCTTTGTAAGTTGGATGAGTAACTCGCAGTTGAGAAGATCAGTGCTACCGGTGTGGCCTCGTGGCTCAGCTGCTAGAGCGTACGCATACAAAGCGTAGGGGGCGGCCATGTGTGGGTTCGAATCCCACTGAGGCTACTGAAATTTTCACGATCACCATAAAAGGAGTTTTAGCAAGTGTTCAAAGTGAGTCACAGCAAACGACAGTACTGTGTTGGACTGTTTCACCGATGAATGTAAAATACTCCCATCAGAGCAACCAAAGACAGAAGCTCGGGTTCTGCCGGTTCAGATCTAGCTCTGAATATGTGTTCGTGTGCAATTGATCACAATGTGATTATTCATTCACCTGTCCCTGTGGGACTGAAGACATTGATTACATGACCAGGCTCTTATATGATCACTTTTGTGACCACCACCCGTCTTGGTTGAGGATAGAAAATATTATGAAGTTACCAGCGTGTTGTGTTCCTACATTGCTCAGTTAAATCACTCGGTGTATGCCCTAAGTGCGTTGTAACCAAGTTACAATGGTCCATACAGGTAATCAAGAACAGTGAGGCATTGTATCCTAGCCCTTACCGAAGTCCTTATCAGTGGGCTTTACAATGTCCTTTCCATAACAAGTGGTGCAAGACATTAACCTTTCCTAGCTCATTTCATTCAACACCTGTGCAACCAAATGAACTTTTAACATCATGATTAAGTTCACACGGACACTCTAACACGCCAAATGCTTTTTTCTTGTTGTTAGTCATGTTTATTGTTAAGTAATGTTGGTAATTAAGGGCGGTGGTGGCTCGGTTGTAAAGTCACCAAATTATCACCCCGGAGATGTGTTCGAATTCCACCACCACTCCTTGAATATCCCCATTATGTGTTGAAAGGCAGCCCATTGAATGCCCACTCCCCGTCCTGGGTGTATCTTTGTATGTTCAATAAAAAGAAGTAAAGTGAGAATAAATGGGAAGATTACGAATACAGTCAATGTCCTGCCATTTCACATCCCGGAGAATCCGCATTTTCCAACATCTTCCCACTTTTTTATATACAAACCAACCGTAATGTGTTTTCTGATTACGCAATGTAGCCCCTCAATTTGTCGCAGTTCCTGCCTTGGCCGTTGACCGATGTTGGGGAGGACATTGATCAACCGGCATGCAATGTAGCATTCAGCCAATGGTGTACCACCTAGTGTGACGCGAACATAACGCTGTTCACTTATTGGATAATTTTTGTGGGGAAGACACTGATGACAACAATCGAAGACAGTGTCACTTGATCTCCAAATTTGCAAGCTCCTGTCGATCAGAGCCAAGCAGGATGTGTTGGAAATGATGAATCAGACAAATGCCACTTAGAGTTCCGTAGCCAAATCTTTTGGTATTCAAAAAAAACTGTTTACAGTGTTCTATCCTATCGAACGGACAATTCGAGAACGCTGGAGGAACTCAGGAAAGATGCCACCTAAAATTAAACGAAACGTTTCGGATAGTGTATGAGGCGACCATGAATAGGTTACTAATATGAGAGAAAAGCACGGTGAATTCCACATAGTGGAGAGCATCGATTGTAAGAGGGTAGTCCAGTTGACCCAAAGAATACATCGTGGTAAATTCAGGGCTGCAAAATGTTGGTTTTGCTGCTATTCATCCAGGTGTGGTATTTAATCCAACTACGCATATACATTACTTTATAGGTTTGTGGAGTAAAATCAACGATACCATGTGATGCAATAGATCACAGTTGATCCGCGCTGACTGTGGTATTTTCAGTGCCGAGGAAACAGCTTTGTACTACAAGCAGCTTCCAGGAAAGCAAAAAGATCCCAAAGGAAAAGCAGTTTTTAGAACCAAGAAATCCAAAGAAAAATACAAGTTAATGCTTTGTGGAAACATGGCTGAAGAAAAATTTCGAACTTCACGGTGCCTTCAAGGTATAGACAGAAAAAGCCATTCTTTTGGATATAATTCCCAAATGACTTATGAATGAATTCTGCATTATTTTATAGTTGGCTGCCTATGTCAACCGCGAGACGGTTTCTCGAAGACGCTTTCACTTATTTACAGATGATGCAACTTGCAAAACGGAATCATGGTATTTTTCAAATTCACCTTAATAAGGTCAACTTCGAACAGTTCTTCAGTGTTACAATCCATGGATCAGTGTGTGATATAGTCTGTCAAATGTTCGTTTTTAAACCACGTATAGGATTATAATTTGTCTCGGGAGAAGATGAGCAAGTTCCATGAAATCCAAAGTGAACCGGCTCATTTTAATGTATCTAATCCAGAACGCATAAGTGTTTGCGCATTCGCACGTACTGATCAACGCCCTCGTGAAAGTTCGGCTCAAACTCACGTTGAATTAGCTGATAATGCAATTACCAGAGGATAAATCCGACCTGAATGAAGAGTGTTCTCTATTGATAAAGTTTCTTTTGAAGAATAGCCCGCTCCTTACTATTTTATTGACGAAAAGGTGGATTATTCAAAATCATTGTATCAAGTCTCTTTTTAGTCATTAGATGAGCTCGTCTCAAATGAAGCTAAGCGTCACAAAGAATAAGAAGAAGGTGAATCAGTGAATGTTGAATGATGTTATCACATTTAGAGAAGTGCAAAATTTACTGCAGGAATTGAAGTTGTTTATTTTGGTCAGTGGTCGAGTTCCCGAGCGACTTATTGAGTGTACAACTGATTGCAACAACTCGTTTGGTGATTTTAAAGAACATTTATGCTGAGACAAACGACGATTTATGATTTTGCTAAA
>UZAN01050592.1:0-11127 GCA_900618425.1 Echinostoma caproni
CTTGACTTGACTATTATTAGTAATGTTGTTATTAGTATATATTCGGCAATTTATTTTTCAGGTAAATACAGGATCTTCCTACCAATATTATATATATATATCAAATGCTGATTCATTTAGTTTAGAACGTGACCAAATACGATCACATGAATACAATAAAGCAAAAAATCACACGATACTGACGGAATCATACTAGCCGCAGACAGAAGCCCAGTCCCACTTATAGCCTCATGCTTCAAAAATAAGTTGCATAAAAGGGAGATTTTCAGTACGGTGATGCGAACGTTTGCACGCTATTTTGACGATATGAATATACTCCATATAGTATGTTATCCATAAATGTCTGTTTTTTTGCCTCAGAGCTCATGTTTAATTTCAGTTCCCTGCATCCTTTAGTTTGATATGTGAACACCCAAGGCATTTAGTAAAAAGATGAATGATTCGAATGTTTTTTCACTTTCATTTAATCATAAGAAAGCCTGTGTACAGCCAATATTCAGCGCGGACCGTATCAAATCAAAGATGGCCGATAGCTCAATCGAAAGGTGTGGTATAATTTGCAGGGTTCAGAGAGAAAACCTATGAGAAGTTTGGAAAAATGGACATTAAAATTATTGGTTAAGTGCAACGTCGTCATTGTGCTTGATTCGCGCCGTATCTCATGATCAAAGGAACATGCGTGCGTTGTATGACCTTGGTGGACAGATGTTATGATGAAGAGGGAAACCTTGCTGCACGGTCGTGTTGACTCTGCCGAGGCTAGCAAGTCTGAGGCGCTTTCATATAACTATTTCGAGGAAGAGATGGAGTCTTTTCGACAGGCAGGTCCCCGTTGGATAGTTGATACACGTAACTTCAATAGTAATTCACAAAGCTTAGTTCATTGTCCAACGTGTCAAACTCGAACAACGTTCGGAGTGTATCGAAAAAACGATGCGCCATGTGATTTGTTTTATACAAATTGTAATTTTGGGAAAACACAGCGATTTCGGTGCAGGTGAAATAAGCCGACGTTTCGGTTACCGCGGGTAACCTTTATCAAGGCGATTTTTACAATGGTGCTTATTATGGATTTGTTTTAGAAGTGAGAAGGATTTGCGGTCTCGATTTTTCGTCTTGCTCATAGTATGAGGTACAAGTACAATTGAAAATCATTCCGAGAATAATAAAGAAGGATCTCAATCAAATGAATAATATTACTATGTGATCACGGTAAACCAGGGAAAGCGAGTGCGTAAATCTTGACGAACGCTTGTGTAATGTCATTACTGTCCGTGAACTTCTGATTCCCCAGTTAGTTGGTTCTGTTAGGGTAGTGATGTTTTCAAACAGTTTCATACATAAGCAACATAAAACTTTGGTTTGTGTGCATTGAACTGAAGCTAACCTTCACATTGATCCTTCATTCTCCTCGTGAATGTGATTGTCTACCTTCCAGTCTAATGATCAGTATACCGGCTGTGTAATTCTAGTCATGATAAAGACAAATATATTAAATTTTGATGGATTT
The DNA here is from genome assembly GCA_900618425.1 of Echinostoma caproni. Classification (NCBI taxonomy): domain Eukaryota; kingdom Metazoa; phylum Platyhelminthes; class Trematoda; order Plagiorchiida; family Echinostomatidae; genus Echinostoma; species Echinostoma caproni. The sequence goes on from UZAN01050592.1 coordinate 1,511, forward strand.
TACAAGGCACAGAATATATTCAGCACCACTTAAAAACAAATATTCCAACAGTGCTGGTTTAGGTACAACGATACCAACGTGAGTTAGGGTAGTCGCTTTGCTAAATCATAATCATCCGAACGGATGATCGTACTTCTGCCGGAGCCACATCCGGGCACCTTTTGAACTTCCGGAGGGCTATAAGAGCTAGGTACGATTTCTATTGCCCGTCAAAAATGCACAGAAAAAGTCCAGTCTTTATGAACCGCATTTCTGGGGTACGCTTCCGTATTGTCATACCCCGAGGACCGAACCCAAAAACTCAGATGGTAGTAGACTACTCTATTTAGCTGTGCAGGAAAGTTTGAGCTGTGATAACCGACATTTTTCTAGTAGAATAAAGTAGCATTTACTGTTACCTTGGTAAAATCATGGTTTGGTTTTTCCGTCGCTTGCAGTCGCGTGCGTTCCTGTTGTCAACTTTTAGTTTTACTACTCATCATAACATGACTTACCGATGAACTTGTAGAAAGTGAGTATCTAGACAGGTATCTTCGCCGGTGCCACTAACGAGCTGAAAACAGGGCATGGAGGCGAATGTGATAGCGCGCGTAATAACATGGAATTATGGTTAAGAAAAGAATAGTTCTTGTGTGCCATGGCCTTATTCTAAATGCAGTACTTTGATTAACCGTTACGCTTCAATAATAACACTCCAGTTGCAAATTCAGGTTTATTATACGGCTGAGTAATTTAAAACTTGTGTGGAGGGGTAATCTGATGTCTGTAAAAGTTGAAAGTGTATGATTTGTTCAGAAGCCACGAAACTAAGATAAACTGTAGCGTTGTTGAGGTTTCAGAAAGTGAATAGTTCACACAAGCGATTCAATCCATTTAGAAATGATTGCCTGGTGATCGATAAAAATACCCTATTGGAAATCGATGTAATATCATCAAAACGAAATTATTTTGCGTTCATCAATGTACCGATGATCTCCTCAGCCACAATATAATACCTGAAACATAAGGTTTCGGTGACTACGCCATAACCTTCTTTGAAGGTGACTCCCAAATCCACTTGACCGATTTCTCAATAGCACAAGCTTCGGGGTTAACGATAGTCACGCTGATATTGTTAGCGGTCTAGTGATCCTTGAAACAATAGCCAAGCATGAGGTTTGGAGCTCTGTACTCGAGAGGAATAACATCCTGATTACATATATTATTGTGACCGTCATAAGGTTGTGTATTTATGTCTCAAAGCACTTTTTCAAAACTCGTGAATTGTGCAATGTGTTTATGTTTGTCAATAGGAATTCTTGCATATGATCCCAGTAAGCAAACTACAAGTTCCACCTCGGTTTTTCTGATCATCTATTTCCGTGCTAGCTCGGTAATCCAAACGCCTAATGAACGCACTTTCACGGCGATGGGCGGTAATAAGGATAACGATCGCGTGGACAGTGGAATTCAGTAATTGTCTAATGATGAGCAAACCACATCTAGTAAGATATTTTACATGCTGCAGTATCTATCTGGTCCGACTGAAAATTAAGTGATTAATTCGTTTTCCAAAAGCCTCCAAATCATCGCAACCACAGCGATTTTAATGTAATGAAACCTATCGTCTTCAGACTATATTAGTAGAATAAGATAGGTAAAAGTGAATAATTCAGGCTCGTCGTGAGCTGTTTTCCTACTCAAACGGTTGCCGCAGTATGGCGACGAACCAACCGATTATGCAACGTCGTTGTTCATCCACTCCACCCGGATTCGATGACCGAAATCACATCAATCGTTATTGAGGTAGAATGTATATGTAAGTAGGCGAAACGTGGGAAGAAAATAGACATAGAGAAGAATTCACGGTGTACCACTAACGGAACTTTTTCCGTACAAGAGCATAAACATTTTAGAGTATGAAATTTGGATTAGTTCATTCGATTTTTCGAAGGCAGCAGGAATTGATGTTGGTCTTGAGTGTGGGTTTCATTCCTTTCTCAGATCCTTAATCCTTTACTTGATCGCTGCGTTTGAAGGTGATGGAATTAGCTGCGAGGATAGCTGTTTCGTCCTGTTTGACACTCGTCAGTAGTGCATAAATCGACTATGCCTAGTGCCTGCGAACGATCGAATGAACTAATCCAAATTTGATGGATTAAATTGCTTAAACCATTCATGCAAGGTAACCGTCGACCATGCAGCTCAGACGTAAGGGTTTGAAGTCCAAACGCGAAGGTTTGCAGTCCGAGTCCTGACGGGGACACAAAACGTAGGCACTGCTGACAAGTCTCGAATAGGATAAAGCAGCCGCTCAGGACAGTTTGTCGGTAATCACAAATATTTCCACCGCTTAAGAACACATAAACAGTTCCATAAGGTTTGGAACCTTCATTCCATGTAACTAAAATCCAACGCTTTTTTATTCGATGGTGGAGGAAGAGAAAGTTGAAAGAAAAAGGTAATGATCCGCTTGGTTCGGCTTCTGATTGCCGTGCTGCCAGCTTCGGAGTGTGAGGATAAAAACGAACGGAAGAACGAATCTTATGAGCGCATGAAACAGAAACCTGAAACGTGGTGATTGGAATGCTTCACGTTTTCTTCATCCCATCGTAGTAACCATTTCGGACGTCAAAATCAAAACAATTGGTCATCAATGCATAAATAATTCACATTCTATACTCGAAAATAAAACTGTGAACAATGCACTGTTGTTGGTTTTCTTTAAGAGAAAAACGTTACGACGTAGGGAATCTTTAAATTGTAGATCGATGGATTTTTAATTTAAGATCTGATATGATAGCACGCTCGTCATGTAAGTTAAATAAACCAGAAATGTATGCCTGATTATTATAGTCCTCCTTGCAGATAGTTCTTTACCATTCTCTAATTTTTCGGTAATTAGGCTTTACATATATTTTCTTCTGTCCGCCAGTCGGTTAACGATTCTTTTACCATGACATATTATGTAATTAACATCGAGACTGAACCCCATTTTTTGTCCAGTCCATGGTGTCTTATTGATACTTCTCCTTCCCGTTCACTAATTATCAGTTTGTCTCATTTTTCGGCCATCAATCTGATTCCCTTTCAACGGTGACATATGTTGTTGAACCCGTCTAGCCTTTCTGATCGGTTCTTCTTTGTGATTTTCACTTCGCTTATTGTTTGTAGGTAGCTCCGATTTTTTGGTAACTCGGAGGAAAAAGTTTTCATCCAGAAAAGGACACAGAAAGGCAACTGCATCAATTGGTCGATCAGAAAAACGTCCAGGAACGGAATCGATAGCAAGCAGTCTGAATGAGATAAACGCAGCTAAACGGTTCATCCGATTGTACATGAATAGGTGTATAAAAGCGATTCAAATAGACGTTTTCGATCCTCACTTCCATCACCTGTAGAGTGTTCTTATCTCCGTCACTAGGAAGGCATGTGGGCAGGATACATGTGGGATGGGGCCCATGTGTCAAACGTTTTGGATATTTTGTCGGGGAGTATTAGGTGTCCGTCACTACGCTTCAGGGACCTAAACGGGACTTGGAATCTTAAATACTCATTGAATAAGCCATTTTGGTGTGAATCTGCTTGAAATATTCAATTACATCAGAGAATTATAATAGTCAAAGAAGGCAAACTTAAAGAGAACAAGTTAATCGATGGTGGATGTGACCAACAGAGACTGATAGTGGTTGCCAAACCGTCAAGTTCATTCAATACGCTTTCAAGAGTTCTCTTTGTTAGCACGGAGCTCAAACAACCCCTCAGATCACGCACACGTCCGAGTCAGGCCACAGCACGCTCGCCACGCTCCAGACAAGCTGAGCTCGATTGGATCGATTAGACCGATCAATCGATATGCCAAGGCCACAATTTGACTAGGACGCTCCGGGCAGTCTTCTCGTATACGTGATTGTGCTACATTGTTGTGTATCGAAATCTAACTCAACGAATACACACTAACTGTAGTCTCAAGCTGTGCTCTCTCTTCGCGTTATCTTGTGGGGTTAAGCATGAGTCGCTCGTGTCATTCGTACGGCTAGTCGAAACACAACACTTCTCCCTAGTTCAAAATTATAAGCCTGTAACGAAGTTTAACTGCCAAGGTATAAATGGTGGCGTAAAGGATGGTTGTAGCACGGCTTACATTCGTGAATCACTTGGAATCGGAATGGCAAGAGGTGGTGTTGGTCCTGAATTGTTTGTGGAAGTGTCTGTTAATGAAGCATTTGGAAATAGTACATTTCGTACGTTCAGCGATCACAAATATAGACTGCAATCAATAAAATTCCATTGTTTCCAAAGTAATTCAACAAACGTATTCGAAACATAAATATTTCAGAATTTTCGAGAAAACTCATTTCTTGATCTTGTAGGCACTTACTAACTGTTGGCAAAAATGTTCAGTTGGAACGATCGTTCGAGCAAAATAATCCATCAAATACACATGCTTATTTCTGTGAAATCGAATTCCCCATGTGGATTATTTTACTGTTCTCTCTGATTAGTGTTTCTCTCTATTTTAGAAGCCAGTCCAACATTCATCTGGAAATTTCATCTTGGATGAATGGAATCCAGCCGCTAGATCCTTTTGAAGCACCTAGACAAAGCATGAGCTACTCACCTAATTTCCAACAGTCATGAGATTTGACCAATGGGGACTTGATGAATTGATGAAGACTACAGAATGTTATCCCACCAGTGATTCTTCTATATTATACGGTAACGTTTTCACAACGTGCGGTAATCCCGTTTTATCACTTGATCTACCAACGTCTTTTTGCGTTTCGTTAAGATTTTAAATCCTACTCTATGGTCTTTCCCCCATTACGTTAACTAACTTTACAAATTTTCTGACTTAATAATTTAGCAATGATGCTTGGCTCACCTTCTTATCTTTTCTGAAATGTACTCTTTCATTCATTATATGGCAATCAATGACAACATATTTTCGTATGCCTTGAACCTTTTTGAAAACATACAGCTTTAGAGTGATCAAGTTATTTCATCCCAAGATTTCATTCGGCATCAGTACTGCAATACATTGCATTAATGCTTGTCTTAACTCAACGTGCATGAGGTTCGACTCGATAGCTGCAGCTAGATGGGGTTAACGACGGATCGTAGTTAGACGTACTTTCGGACCGTGGTGATCAGCTCTTAAAGGATGAATGACTCTGAGTTTGATGGTTATTATTTGCATGATTAAAATCTCTGAACTCTTTGATATGAATAAACTGAGATAAACAGAGGAGACAATCAGTATTCATGTGTTGAATAGTGTCTGTGAACAGTACTTGATTGCTGTAACTGATATTGTTCTGTGGTAAAGCAGTAGCAACTTCTGTTATTATTATTGCTAACGTTCCACTTTGCGATGAATAGGTTGTAGCAAATGATCCCGGTAGTCATTGATCGCTTGCAATTTGAAATTCGGTCTCTTCTTGACTCCTATCTATCCAGAAAGCGATATCTTACACGAGAAAAACAAACGATCCAGCCTCGGTGGATAACTGTTCCCGGTAAACGCGAAGTGGTAACATGACATAATAGAGGTTGAGGGGATTTGGTCAGATAATCCTCTTCTGTTTCAGTTGGTGATTGTGAGAACTGATGATGGGATGATCAAACTTGAAACCAAACAAAAAACGAGCCTGTGCATGATGATGTATCACACATGCCATCGTGCGTGTGACATGATTGGATGCTATGTGATGGGATGGGCTGGTATGTATATAGTGTGGTCTTTTGGGGGTCTTTTCTTCTCTTCCGTGGTTCAACTCGATCCGTTGAACTCACGTGCAGCCACAGCATTCACGCATTCACACACCTGAATAACATGTATATGTTCGAGGTAGCCTGGGAGAGATAAAAGGAATATGATACAATCAGGTTGGTGATCTCTCAGAGGTGTGGTGTGCTTATGATGGAGACCATGCAGCTCCGGGGTGAAATATTTTTCAATAAATACCATGACGCTGAGTCACACCTCGCCGGATAGAGTGGTTGCTTGCGTCTGTGAGGCGTGTGAGATGATAGAAAATAATTCTGATAAGGCAGTGCACCGGTCCACAGACTCGGGAAGGGCGTAAACAGGAAACCTGGCCTGTTTTGTTCTGGTACACGCGAACAGGCTGATAAACAAGAGCTATGACCGTTTTATCAGGAGTTTCATATGAGACTGGGAGCATTTGAGGGCAGGGTTATCCGTGGTGAGCCGTGAAGCGTGAGACCGTAATACCTGATTTTTGGAAACAAATAATTGAAACGGTGATTATTTAACGAGGGGGTAAAAACATCAGAACCGTCAAAGTAGGATATGGGGATAAATGAGTTATCAGGGTGCACGTCTTTTTCACTTTTTATGGTTCGGAAATGATAGTGGGTATAGCATATAATTCAATGCCAGTTTACAAACGAGATGGGAAACGAATGTATAGTAAAACCTTCACCTTTGAAAAAGAAAATGGATTCTCAAATAGATGTGTTTGTTGAGACCAATGTATCGTTCTTATGTAGCATACGCCAAAATAAATTATTTCTCATTAATTTTTGTATTTCGCTACATAAAGCAGATAATGTTGAATTACTGATGTATTGGCTTCACTATCACTGACAACCAATGTAAACTGACAAAGTTTTAATCTATCTCAGTCAGCTCATACTGGGTCACTACCTGATTCAACATGATGTGTTCAGTCTCAGAGTTTTACGGTATACCATTAATTGCTGGTCCCTGGAATGTTTCACCATTTAGGGGTTTTTAACCAGCGCATAGATGCATTAATGCATGAATGAAACGGAGGGGGGGGGGTGAGGCATAGGTGTTTGTGAACCCCAGCTGGTTTTACGTCCCCACAGGAACTTGAAAAGTTGATTTGCCCACCTTGAACATTTTTATTCGAAGCAACATCGGTACTACACTGTTGGTAAGTTCGATTTGAACAAAATGTATTGGCAATAACCAGATCGGAGTGCCTGATCAATTGATAGTTGGCAGATAGTAAAATAGAATTAGTGCAACAGTGTTGGGGTTCGAATTCATAAATTATGAACGACAGAAAAACGGTCACTGGCGTCGACCCTTGCCTATCATAGTGAAACAAAATACACATTAAAGGTGAACTTTCCACATAGAATGCTAATATTTCGGCTTCTAATATATTAAATGAAACTTGGGTTTCATAATGTGTAAAAACCAATAAGTATTATTGAGGATATCACGTGCTTGTGTTACTCAATACGAACTATAGAGAAGCAGAAGAAATAAAGCTAACCGCCTCCGAATCGAAGTGTTAACGGATTGCTCCGAACTGTGTGACTAGTAGATGGCAACCAGACACAATTAACCTGAAGTACAGAACCCGGTGAATCGAAGCTGAGATAAACTGACTTCAAGCTATTTTTCTCTTTTGATAAAGTGCAATTTGATCCAACTCATTCTCTGCTCTTCGTTCTTTTACAATGTTTCTGCTCTCAACCTGTGTATTGTTCTCCATTTACTCGAAAAATCTGCATTTAGAAATGAGTTAGTTCTCCATTTAGTATAAATTCTTGTGCATACAAAATGCTGAGGTGATTTAATAAACCGCGGTTCTTGAGACTAGGTGACGCTCTGAACTTTTATTTTCCTGTGCCTGAAATGCGGTAGCAATGATCAGTCTAATAGATAAAAATCAATACAATAGCTCGTCTCCGCTTAATTTAGACCTTACCTGTTTATAATGCCCCTCTACTCTTTTATCGTACTTCCAATCGATGCGCCGAACTACAGATCATATTTCAGTTCTGTTTTCGGATTTATTATTAATTTTGTCAACACCTGGTTCCACAGGAGAATACCCACTAAAAGGGGAGATCGTTGCTCAAAAAGGCTTCATACGAATCGCATATCCATATAGTGTGCGCTGAAAGTCATTTTTGCTCCATCACGGTTAGCCGAGGTAGAGCCACAATCTGTATTGGCTGCATTCTGTGTCCGAAGAGACATTCCAGCAGTGAACAGTAACAACTTTATGACGACTGTCGTTTTATACAGAATGGAAGGACCATCAACAGTCAAGCCGAAGGAGTGCTGTATGACTGTTTCGATCTTGTTGGGTCTCGTCAATACTGCTAATCTAACAAACCAGCTTGGAATTTTCTGTGTAGAACGCAAACATAGTATCCACAACACCACTGGATAGATGACCACACTTTCAGCAATTAGTTAGACTAGTGAATTTAGGGCATAAGTATGGAGTTCTATTTAGTTCGTTCTGGAAGGTTTCCTTGATACGGGTTACTGTTCCATTTGATCGTACAATTCAAAGTCGAATTCCAAACCACTTATAAAATATAAATGTCGGAAATCCGTTTAGTAAGAGTATTCTCTCGACCGAACAATTCATTATTCGAATGGGATTGAATGGGATTGATCAATCATCTAACAGTTTTAAATCAAGATTTGGCAGTTGCATTGAACGAGCTACCACCAGTTACCGCGTTCATGCGGATTTAAATTCTACTATTGATTTTTCATCCAGTAAAGGAGAAACACTTTACATCGCCCACTTACTGAACAGCGAACTGAACGGACAGCAACAAAATGCAATTTTTTGGCTGAACACAACAAATCTGAGTTTTTGGGGAAACATGAAGGGAATTCGATCTTTCCGACGTTCTACAATGCAAAGAGCACACGGAGCGTTTTCTTCACACCGAATCAATTGGGATAAGAACGACTGAATTTATTTGAACCATACTGGCTGAATTAAAAACGAGCAAACCAAAAGCGACTTACACTGTACTGTATTTTCCAACTTTTCAATCACCCGGTAGCCGCAACCAGTTATACTTCAACCGCATGCTGAGCCTGATAAGCTACAGATGAGTGACAACCTATAAAGCCACTCGGGAAGCGCGGCTCATCCATCCAGCTATCTGAGATAACCGATCCTATCATCCAATTTAAGCTTTCTGACCTTGTCCATATTACATAAAAAGCTACGTTAACCAAGTTATTTTAATCCAGTTGACTGTTGGGCAGATCGAGTAGATTCGTGATTGACGCTGGGAAGTTTAAAAGTTCGCTAAGGAAAGTACAAAAGTGTTCAGCATATATTAACGTTCCGTTGATGAAAATTGACAGCATAAATAGGCGACGAGATATCCTGTTAACAAACCCAACCCAAACAATTCGTCGTTGATGTTCTACAGAAAAATGTAATTCACTTTTCAGGATATAAACACATTGTGCAATAATTTCGTCACTCATAACCACTGCTACACCGTTTCCGTGATACCATGACCTTGGCCTGGTGAATCCTTAGCTTCAACCTCATTCCAAAACGGATCGCATGTTATACGAACTCGAACGAATACAGGCATGCATACATATCGTATGCTAGCTTATATTGTGCCTGGAAAACACATTGGTAGGGGAATGGATTTGATTAGATACGCTATACCGATCCGACCTAAACAGTCACTGTTGTGTTTGGTTGCATGATTCCATCATGTAGTTTCAAATATCGACACAAAGTTCGACCCCATTAGAATGAATTAAACTGAAAGCTCATTTTCTCTCAGTGTATTGTCCGTGAGAAGTAAGAAACACCCGAATTTTGCAATTTGTCTCTTTACGGATCCCACTCATGGAG
>UZAN01050595.1:1740-20173 GCA_900618425.1 Echinostoma caproni
ACTCCTTTTTCGATATGTAACAATTCATCTGTGTAAATATCCCATGGGACAAGAGAAACACCAGCTTCTAAGTTATTCCCATAATAAAACTTTGACTTTGATCTTGGTTTTTCACAATCAGAAGCTACCTTTCAAATACCTTTTTGCAGAAATTGCGGTTGGCCATTGCTTGTTTAAAAATGTTCTCCTTTTAAGTTGTTTAATGCGCTATTTTCGTTCTCATGTTCCAAATATCAACAAAAAATAAAATCTAATGCTTTCTTGATCGTAGATGCCTCAACTTTTACCGTGACAATTATCGTCGATATAAAGTGTTTTGTATTTGAGATCAAATTTATAATTTTATAAACTTTAGGATTCATCTGGCCTCATTTTGGCGATTTCCGATCCTATATTTACCCTGGTACTGTGCGCTTAGTCTAAAGTAAGTATAACCGGCACAAACTGCAATAGACTCAGCTTTTCTCTAAGCCTTGTGCGCTTAATTTTAATTTATAACATCCTTTGTAATCCTATTTCGCGGACTCAGCTGGACATTTGGTATGATGTACGTTGGTCACTCGCTACGTCGGTAATCTATCATCCCCGCGAACATCACATTACTTTAGGATACTCATTCTGGTTTAATTTAATCACGACAGTGGGTGATGCATGGTTTACACGGCAGATTTTGTGCCTACTCCCCCCCCCCTTGTCGAAAAAACTATTATTCACATCATTCAATGAACCTTCATTATTTGATAAAGTAGGAGAACTTTTCCTTTCGCTTGATTGTGAAAATATCACTAATCTCTGTGGTTGGATTCGAACACAAGCACAAACGCCACTCACGCCTCTGCTAGGCCCAAGCTCCGTTGACTGAGCTGAGCTATGCAAATTAACTTATTTGTTGAGCATTTCAAAATTTCAAGGCTAGCACGAAACCATTCCATAATCATGCCGACAAACGGTTTAACGAGTACTTTTTTTAGCTTTTTATTTGCTCGAGTATCGTCAACTAACTTAATACAATCACTCAGTATGATTTAATAATTGTGCAAAGTTCATACAATTAAATTTCATCAAATGATGATGAACTGCTTGATCGAACGATTCGTGTTTTGAACAGTACCCCCTCTCCTCAAAAAAAAAGAAATAATTATTGCTCAGTATCAACCAAACGTTTTCTTGTCCACGTTGATCTTGCCACCAGTGTTGAGACTTCGAGTAAACAGAACTGGCAATTTATCTTTCGGTGCTGTCAGATTTCCAAATATTTACTCACCGTCTGTCTGAAATGGTTTGAAACCGGTTCTATCAAATGGTGTTAAATTTAAACAATGATAGTATTTTTTGAAGATGGAGACAGTAAAACACTTTTTGTGACCGTATTCAATACAAAAAGAACTACAACATTGCTTATAAAAGGTCTGTGCACAACTATGTACCACTCGAAGACGGTTATTGGCCATCCACCGAAAGTTACCGGCAACCATGCTCGGAACGCGAGTTTTTCAATGCAAAATAGCTTTCTCTTATCAGATTACTGTCAATATTGTTAGCTGCATTTCATGCCTATCGTAATCATGTTAAGTATACTAGGTATGCTCACCCCACCGCCAGCCCGAAGCATCTTAAATCAATCAACGTGAACTGTTTTCTTCCGGAATGATCATGATATTAGAACATTCATCTAAAAAGGAAATGCACCCTGTAATGTATAGTGCGAGAATCGGAGCTCACATTTCAGCTAAAACATCATACGCGTCAACCGTCACAACGTACACAATAAACAAGGAGAAACGTTTCACACATATGGGGACATTTCATTACCAAGGTTATTACAAAGTTCACTTATTTTCTGCTCTTTGTTTGAGTAAACGGGCAAGATACGGTATAGGTGAATTTCGGTAAATGGTAGTTCGGGATGAAATTAGGTAGAATCTGGAGCGTGTTGAATGATGCGAAAGACAACGTGTCAGTTTTGCGTGCAATGGGTGATCAGGATCTGTGGGAATCCTCTCAGCAAATTCCACACAGGAAGTTACGTAATACTTCCAAAGCTTTAAAGCCAACTCGTTCACAGGAATAAAAGAGACGCGGCTAATAACAATTAGACCGTGGCGTAACACTTTAAAATCCTATGTGGGTGAGCCAGGACAAATAACTGGGGAACAGAAGAGTAAGATGGAGAAAACATGCTGATAAAAAAGATAGAAATAACTGACTGGGATGTGGGAAAATGCCTGAGCTTTCGTATCTGAAATGAAAGGCGCCGCAGTTTACCAATGCAGTTGTGGATGTGGGTTGACCAATGAAGGTTGTTATCTAAGGGTACACCATGATATTTGACAGATTTCAATCTGGATGAAGGATTGTTAATAACTACTGTACCTTTTTTTCGGATATGGAGAGTGAGCAAGACTATAAAAACAATCAACAAATTTACAGGGTATTAGAGTCAGTCCCGATAAGGAGGAGAATGACTTAATTTGTTGAAGATTGTCGATAAAGGAGCTTAGATCGGAGTAAGAAGAAATGAGTTGGCATGACGTCATCTGCATATTTCAAAATTCTTGCAGGAGAAACATAGGGAATATCATAAATATAAGTGAAAAATAAGTATGGAGATAGCACACCTAGTTGAAGAACCCCGGAGTTGTTGACTAAGGGTCTAGATGAAAACTTCTCAAACTAGTGGTCTGTACTCTCAGTAAAATAGCTTTATGGCCAAGCTAACAACTGTTTAAGGCATTCAAAAGATTCCAGTTATTGTAACAATGGTAATTTGCTGTTAATAAAAACAGTTCCATTCTCTTTAGTTACCTCTTAACTCATCATGGTCTGGGTCAACCACTACTGATGAAATGTGAGTATCCGCTACATTCTGAACCATTCCATCTGCTGTGTATAAACCATTTAAGGCTTGTTTATTATTATTTGAAAAAAAATTTACTTCCGTATAAATGATGTTGCCTATACGAACCGACAAGTGTTTCAGAGGGACCCGTTGCTTCAGTTTCGATTGGACCTGTAGATCTAGCAATGGGATCAAATGCAGAAGAGTAGTCGAGAAAAACACACCGAAAAGACTGAACAGAGTTATTCAAAGATTTAATGAATAAGGGTGGAGACTGCGTCCAAGGTAGATCTATTAGGCTTGTAAGCAAACTGTAACAGATCACTGGGAATGTTTATAACCTGATGAAGTCATTTGAAGATAGCCTTTTCAGTCAACTTAAAAGCAGAAGAAGTCAAGGTTATGAGCGAAAACGTTTGGAGAGGATTGAAGATTTGGATGCTTTGGGGATTGGTATGATTGTGACCGGTCTCCAACAGTCGGGGATAGCAGAAGTGTGAAGAGATTCATTTACAATAGAGGTAATTGCCCAGCTAGTGAAGCAGCATCAAATGTGAAAAGAGCTGAATGTAAATCATCCGGGCCTGCAGCCAAAGACGAATGACAATATCGTGAACACTGTATCATGGGCCAAGTCACACAGTAGACCTATGTACATCGGCGGCGCATCGCAGAAACGTCATCATTTGCACGGGAAAACATCTGGGGACTGAACGAATGAAGTTTGATTGTCCTTATGAACGTTTGTGTATGCATTCTTTTGAGATAGACTAATTGTAGAGCAAACTGAGGGCGGTTTCGTGTTGTATCGAGCAAGCATATTAGTTTGTAAGCCCACGTTTAGGGAGGCATTTACCACGTGCATCTGCTGGGGGCAAGCTTTTCCAGTCAATGACCACAGAATTTCTCTCTATTTTAATTGTTTCTATAATTTATTGCAATGTAAAACTTTGACAGCGAATGGTTCACTAATTCGTACTGTTAACAAAGTCCATTTAACTTGTATGCCTGATGTATTTCGAGAACTCGTAAGCATTGTGCACCCCAGGAGATCCAATTTTTCGACTTATGCATTGAATCTCTCTGACTTTCAATTGTTTTTGATGGCAACGGTATCGCTTTACAAAGCAGCCTTGATGCTTCTCGAACGATTTCAATCAACTTGAGTTTTTTTCACAGATCGCTTATTTCTTCGGTAGATCACGCCGTCACCGAAACCGTACCGGATTACACGTTGCATAGAAGCCCAAACCGTGATGTTCTGCGGGGAAAATTGTACTTAGTTCCACTTTTGCGCCAACGCTTTTTTGCGATCGCCCTGTTTCGTCTTCTGTGCTGATTATGAACAAGCAGTGGCATTTGTTTCACGCCCAATAAATTGAGATCAGTTGGGGCAAAACAAATGCATTTGCACCGAGCATTCTTCAAATGTTATCCTCCCACATCATGTTCGGCTCATCCGGTTACAAGTAAACCGGAGTCTTGATCTCAGCAGAACTCATCAGTACGGTACATATCGATCATCCCCGAATCGCTCCCCGCAAGGGGGTGTTTGTTAGTCCTGAGTCAAACAGCACACATCTTCGCTGATCATAGTGATCTACTTCTACAATTTTACTTGAATATCATCCGCGTACCGACACACAGTTTTCCCTTCGATGCGAGAAGTCTTGAGTTCAAATTCAGGAGTAACCAATGCATATCTGCGGACCAGCGAGGATCTCGGGAAGAGAACCAATTAGCGAATATGGTCTGTCTGGTACGATCGGAGGAATTGAACGTTTATTGTCCGGCTGGAATCTTCGTACGATCCTGCAAATTAGTTGGTTCCCAAATCTCACTAAACAAGCACAACAGAAGAGACTAAGTGCGTGCAAAGCTGGACAATACAATTCGCCTATAAAGCCTTATTTATCACTATATAATTCGATTTGAAATTTTCAGAAATAATATGAAAATGCAATGCAAAAAAAGAGATTTGTTCAGGAATGATAGTGGTCACTCTACACCAGTTTGACCACGAGGAACCAACGTCAACTAAGATGATCTTAAATGAGGTCATGTGCTGGAATCACGCATGCCTTTGATCACACGTGACGTTATACAACCAAGGAAAAATTCAGAATTATTCTTCAAAACCAGTTTAGAGTCCATGGGACGGATGTTTATGCCAAGGTAACTTCATTTCTCTTAAGTAGATATACATATATATATTTATATGTATATACTCTTTTACGAAGAAAATTTATGTTGTATTGATTTATCAGCTTTACTTAAAATGCTTGCATTATTATGCATTGGGTAATATTCTGCTCTGGCATTGTCAGAAGAGATTTCCTAAATTAGTTACACATGTGACAAAAATAAACAAAGTAACAAATAAGGTTACTATGGCAACAAGTTAGTAATCATCCGATAAAGCTCATTGAAATATGGCTCATTGAAATTGCTCATTTTGTTCTTTTTATCGCGTATTGAGAGCAATATTGTTACACAACTAGATTCCTTATCTTGTTGTCATGACAAACACTGAGACTGTACAATCATGATAAATGTTACAAAATAATCGACTGAACTTATTAATTTCAATACACAATCGCGTAGAGATCAAAGAACTAAAATTACAATGCACCTGGTTAAAAAGGAGAAAAATTGCACTAGTAAAATGAACTCTGGTGTAATGATTGTCGGAAGCGTTGTCCTTATAGAAGGTGTTCAGAACAAACGATAACCCTTGGGAAACGCGTTTTGATTTGTTGTCATCAGTGGTTTTGATGGTTCGTTTGCATGTTAGAAAATTGTTTGGATTTCAATCACTGTGTTTTCGGTAATAAACTTAGATGCACTGTTTAAGGATAATGTAGAAGATAAATATGGTATTAAACAGGAAACTTTGTCCCTTCCTACATATATAAATATATATATATATATAATCTCGGTGGTTGTCACGACAACAAGATAAGGAATCTAGTTGTGTAACAATATTGCTCTCAATACGCGATAAAAAGAACAAAATGAGCAATTTCAATGAGCTTTATCGGATGATTACTAACTTGTTGCCATAGTAACCTTATTTGTTACTTTGTTTATTTTTGTCACATGTGTAACTAATTTAGGAAATCTCTTCTGACAATGCCAGAGCAGAATATTACCCAATGCATAATAATGCAAGCATTTTAAGTAAAGCTGATAAATCAATACAACATGAATTTTCTTCATAAACGGATAGATTTGCCGATTTAACCGGGGGAAGGACAAACAATTACGTGTATTAGTGGTTTTGTGGATTGGGACAAGACGAAAGTGATCTTATTCTAACACTGGTCCCCTAAAGTCTTCTCGAATTTTCCTAATTTTTTTTATCATTCCGGTTGTCTGTTGGACGGTTCGTGTAATTAGTGTGTCCTCAGTCGTTCTACAATTCAAATGAAATAAATATAGTTTTCTGCAAAAAATGTTCTCTTTAAACTTCAATCGAGACCAATACATGTTTGTGGGTATGCTAATTATCTTCACTCTCGACATTACAGAGATGATTTCCGTATCCATGGATGGACAATTTTTGAATGAAGAGTAATAGTGAGAACAGTATACACCAAGATGTGACGAATTTCAAAATGGTAAAAACAGGTATAGATTTGTCAGTTAGCTGCTGGTTAACCCGATCAGACATAAAACGATCGGATTATTCGGTAAACGATCGATTGATTGTGCACTCGGTTGTAATGATATTCAAGAAACACCACTGGTCACAGCGCGAACACTCTTGGCCACTTCCTCGAGTGGTTTTGTTAAGCAATTCAAGACAGTCATTTATCCCTTTCCCGGCATTTTCCTACCAAATCGTTGCCTCACAGCGGGCAAGTAGTGACACAAAGAATGATGAAATCTAGGCAGTGGAAGACCTCGTGCCGTGTTGTTCCATTGTGTCCAATAACAGTAGCATTATCCTGTAGGTAGATGAAATTAACGATCATAGGGGGAACTGAGAAACTCTCCTGGGGTGATGGAGAACAACCAAATCGGTGTAGACTAGTTGATGATTCCGATTTTGCTAATATAAATCAATCCTGCGCCAACATGGAGATCCTTGAATGTGAACCTGGCCCAGACTTAATGAAACACTTCAGACANCCCCCCCCCCCCCCCCCCCCACGTTCTCTTCACCGATGCCACTATAATGCCGTATTTTCATTGGTCATCTCAATAATATGAACCCGGTTCGTTTCGCAATAACTTTTACTTATAAGGCAGAGAAATGGTTAATCATGGAGCTCCGCCACCTTCTTCACAGTTGAATAAAGGTTTAGAAAACCAACCCGAGAACAAATTAAATTTATGCGCTTCTTCAAGCAGAATTCAATGATTGAGTGATAAAATAAAAAATGAATTTTAATATTTATTCTTGTATATTTTTGAAGACAATAACACAAAATTTCTTCCCGTTTATTTTTTTTCAGCTTGGGAATAATCTCAAAAGGAAAAACCATATTCCAAAACTGCACGATTTATTTCCACGACGATTTCGCTGCACCTTATCATAATGCATACGGCAGAGAATACAATGGAAATAATAATCTAGACTCGATACAAAGATGAAAGATCCTCTGGGTGCGAATCTCTTATTTTCAATAAAGTGTGTGCCGATGTTTTCTTCACTTCCAGTGTTTTCTCAGTGGAAATGTGTGCTTTTTTTACTAGTTTGTCAAATGAGAGAAACCGTTTTGAGAAACGTTCTGCTTTGTTGTTCTCTCAGTGACCTGCCATTTACTTTGGCTGCGTGTAATGATTGTTTTTGAGATCAGCAGCAGCAGCAGCAGCAGCAGCAGCAGCAGCATTATCAAGAATGCCTGGTGCCTCTGAACGATCGAATGGGCTAATTCAGGCTTGATACTCTAAATGTTTGCTCCACTTCACAGACCGTTAACTGTATCCCCGCCCGGGTGCTACCAGATCGAATGAGCCAAATGAACGTTTCTGAAAACGACAGTTGAACCAAACATGAAGCCCTGCTTCTGATCATATGAGTGTGAACTGACTGACACGATATGAGGCTTCCATATTTCGATTTTCCAACAGTTAGTTGAATATGCTTGACCAGATCGGGAATGTATAGTTTCTTGGATCAACCGAGAGTTTCAAGTGAGGAAGAAGTTGGAACGAATTGCAATCACATTGGCATCTATTATTAAAATTAGCTGCTAGCTTTTTTACCTATACACCTTTGTTTACGGAATATCAGAAGAGCTAAACGTAACAGTAATTAGTGATTATTCGTCCACTCCTGATACTCGCCGATCTAAGTCCTGAGAGGTGAAATTCGGAAACAGACTGAACTCCAATTTGACAAGCGTTCGATCCCGCTTAATCACATCAAAGCTGTCTACTTTTAATGTATATTTTGAACCAAAGCTTGCCAGCGACAAGGAATTTAAGCCCGTAAATAACTTCAGCAACTGGAGGTTGAAAATGAGTTTCCAAATTCATGCAGGATTTTTAACGTTAGTCGGACGTTGCTCAGAAAATCTGTCGCCTTTTGCAAGCACCCTTCAAAATGCTCCTTCAGCATACCCTTCGCAGTGTTTGACTCACTTCACCCTGAACGAATGGCCCTTTTTGTTCCCATGTTCGAATTCCCTTTGCATCTACGGTGTACTGCGCGTGACTGCCGACCACCTGCACGGTGGTCTGACATTCAAACCCATAACCTGCCACTTCCCGCACACCCCCATTACTGTTATTAGATTATTAACGCTGCAACATGTGACGTAATTACCGCGTTCGAGGGTCAAGTATTACGGGTTTCGTCTGAAGCTTCATAAGAAAAGGTGTACTCCAGGTGTCTTTTGTTGATTATCCTCGGCAAGTTAACTTACCCACATTTCAAGAACGAAGTTCACTTTAAGTGGAGATACAGAACGGTAAGCATGTAATTGTCTGTGGGATCATTTTTTGATTTATTTCAGGGTTTGTGAATGCAAAATAATGCACTCTTTATAGTATATTTCAAATTTTTACTCAGAGTATTGCATGTTATACGGAAACACTACAGCCATACGAAATGTGCCGGATGGTTTGAGGGTAAATCGGTTAAACCTTCTCCAGTCAACATGCAGTGTGGCGTGTGACCCCCACACTATCTTATATCTTAACCACGCTTTGCAATATAAACATTTGCAGATAACAATTTTTTCAACGTTCGTTTACTTCAAAATATTCCGATACATTTTGATCTGACTCGCCTAAAGCAGTATGACTAAAATTTTCGCATAGAGGCTAACGCATTTCGTTTCGAGGCTAAAGGACTGCGAGCTTTGTCTAAAGCCTGACGAGAATAGGTGTAGTTAGCGCACTGGATTGACAACCGTTCGTCCTCGTGATTGAGTCACAGAAGAATTTGGTGCTCGTGCATTTTTGTGGATTCCAGGGATTCCGCTTGCCAAGCTTTGATGTAGTAAGTGACGCGCCGACTCTGCATGAAGAATACACTCACGGAAACAAGAAAAGCAAACAGATCCCTCAAAGAGCTCCCTGTTGCCATTTGTGGAGATTTGTACGGCGATTTTGGAAAGTTCAGTAGCCTCGGTGGAATTCGAACTCACGCATGGACGCCGCCTACGATTTGGTACAGTGCACGCTCCAACAGCTGAGCTACGAGGCCATATCGATAGCACTGATCACATTCAAAAAACCCATCCAACTTACAGAGGCAAATGGCATCCACCAGTTATGTGAAGATGTTGAGTGAGGTCAAAAACAATTTTGACAAAACCATGGCCATGCAATCATTCGCATCACATAGGTGCTAAAACTGTCAAACTGATAACCCTCTGTACTCAGTGCACGATCACCGATTTACGTAACTTAATTAATTAATTAAGAATGTTCTATTTGACGTGACTAATGTTAACTGAATGCAACTTGATCAACGTATTCATCGGTTTGTCGCCTGTTTGCTACAATAGTAGCGTAGAATGAAACGGATAGAAGATAATGAACCGTGAGCTCGAATTAGTCCGGGAAATTGCAATTTACGGATCTCTTTTTTCAATCTAAAACGCCTTTCGGGGTGATAGTCCGATAGAACCCTTTGCAGCTATTTACAGCTATTGACCGACTGCTCGGTAATCAGCGGGCACAAACCAAAACTCAGTAGGCCATTCAATTGGTGATCAACCTAGTCTGTTTCTAATTGCGTAGCCACCTCAGGTTCCTTTCCCTTTTCCCATCAGAATAATTCCGATTTTTTAGGCCCCCGAACGACAGACACTAAAGGTTATTAGTACTCGTATTTTCTTCGTTATTAAGTAGCGTAACTCCCTAAAAATGGGTATTATACATTTGATTCTCGAAATCAGCGAGACCAACTATCAGGGCACTAGTATTCGTTGCTGTTGGTTACAATATTTACTTTAGTTTTACTATTGAATTTCTGAGATAATCATGGTTGAAATGGAACTGTTTATTTATTTTTTTTGTTCATTGACTGATTACTCTGTGTTAGAAAAACAAACACGTACCGATGTGGCTCGTTGTAGAATGTATTGATTCGGGAAAAACTTCAGATGGTGTGGATCATAACATGATGTTTTCTATGGATCAAATACTATATTTATTCCTGGTTTTTAATCATTAGCCTATTCGCGAGGAAAGGGTTTCAGTCAGCGATAAGGGACCCTGTCGGTAAATCGAAATCGAACAGTGGTTTAAAGTCTTGTGATTCACTTACGTGAATGTTAATCAACTTTTTCCTTTCTACAAAGAAAACAAATCACGATTATTTGTCCTGATAATATCGTCCCGATCATAAAATCGCTCCGATCCAGGAATGTGCGCAGTATGGCCAACGCCGTTTGAATCGCCCAATGCCTTGTAATCTCCGCAAGCCCTTAATTGTCCGCTTTGCTCTTACTAACTGCGGAGCACTATTTTTCATTGATGAAGAACAAAGAATGTCACGATGCGAATCGAACATTTTTCATGCAAATCTTGACCCAAACGGCACATGCTACCGTTTCCTGTAACTGATAAAACCACTTTGTTTGTGCATTTAAAAAAATTCTCCTCCGGACTGACTGACTGACTGCACCTCCCCACATTTTTGCTCGGCTGTTCCGAGTTGTGCACGAGCGCGCGCGTTCCAGACGGTTCCTGTGACAGGTTCACATCAACTTGGACAAGTTCCTTCATGCTTCATTTGCCTCATTCCGAACGCATTCGCTCCCCTGATACAGTCGCAAAACAACCGACCGAATATGTTTGAACTCCCCAGTTCAGATGCAAATCCAGACTGTGAACCGAGCTAAGGCGATATGAATGAAGCCTGAGTAGACCGACTCTTTTTGTGATTACCTGTGCATTGGCAAAAAAATTGGTTATGTTATTGTACAACCCGAACAGTGAGTGTTCTTAGGTCGTACCGAATGATTTGGATCATACTGTGTGCCGAAATAAATCCGGATAAAAAATACACTCATGCAATATCACCGGTTCACTGTTAGTATTCGGAGTAGAGAGAATTAAAAATTGATGCACAGGAGCATTGCGTTAAGATTTACCTTTTGGCAAGATGTAGTCAAGAGAATGAGGTGTTTTCCAAGTATGAGGGTATGCTCGACTGATCAAGGTCATCAAAATAGTCACATGGAGATCTTGAGTTTGAGCTCTACTCATCTCCTCAAGGCTTCTCTCCTGAAAGTTTTTGATACATTTGTACAATGGATGAATAGAAAATCGAAGTAAAACATTTTTTTATGGACATACCTTTTAACGCGGTGGGGATTGCCTGGGGACTGATTAACTCAAACGTGATGTAGCGTCACTTTTCGAAAGTTAATAATTTTCAAGCTAGATCTGTTTTTAGTGTTTCAGGTAAATTNATAAACAGTTTGTCAAAAATATATTTAAAAACACTTAGAAAAGCTATTTTTGCTATATTTTTCTGAGGCTCATTTAGTTTAAGACAAATGGTTGCAAAAGAGAGTGCACGTTTAGAGTAAACGTTGGAACAGGTGGATTTAAGCACTTAACCAATCACATGGTTCGAGGCAACATATTCAAATTATTCTAGATCTATCTCAAAGCACAAGTTCAGTCTCTTGATTGTTTTCCCCCGTGAAACAGGTTTGAAACTTGCGTTGGATTCCTCATTAAATTTACTTTACCCTTATTCTGCATTATAAAAACGGTTTGAGATAGAGTGATACCGACGCAAACGCGTTCGCTGTGCCTGTTGACTACAAACAACAAAGGGTTTTGCTATTGTGAATGGAAGAAACTACCATTGTGCAGTTCTGGCTTAATTTATTCAAGTCGAACAGGTCAATTGCTTTTTGATTCTGCTGTGACAGGAAGGTGCGGGAGGGTGGGAAGAGGGTAAGGGAGAACGAGTGTGCTTCAAATGGGAATACGAGACACGGTTGTCCTCGAGCTGTAAATGCGACCCGGTGAAAAAAAAAACGGAAAATCGGAATTGAGGTGTTGCTTGCTCCTTTTGTTCAAAAATCCATTTGAGGAGAGACGTTCACGATTTTTCAAAACATTCTGTATTTATCATAGATCTAGGTAGGATTAGCGTACCTCGGATGTCGTATTGATGCGTATTGATCAGTTTCACTGAATAAGTTTGGCTGAAACAGCTTTAGTTCTAGTCAGACATTCATATGTGAATGGGAAGTTGCTTTTTACTGACAAACTTTTTCCTTCTCCTTCTACCCAACCACTTTTGCATTAGATTCCATGTTTTGTGTCAACGTACATCAGGTTTCTTTTTATTTGACAAACCAAACATCCAAAATGAATAATCCGTTCAGAGTTCGAATGAAGAAGCCAAAAACACAGGTTTGCACAATGAATCCTGAATCATTTCGCGGCATCTGTACACGTGCATACTGCATTCTATGTCATTCTATGATCAGTAAAGCGCCTAAAATCGGCCGTTAAGCGCACCTACTACGCAGCTGACCCCATCGTTGTTTTTACAACTGTCCGGTTGCCAATACCATCGGGGAAAGAACCGCTGTCTCCTCACGCCAAATCAAATTTCATCTATCAGTTCAAGTGTGCATGCTCGGCAATCTACATCGGCAGAACGGGGAGACAAGTGAGTTACCGAGTAACCGAGCCCATCCCGGTCGGGCCTGAGAAAACAATGAGTGGGAACTTCGAAGTTTGAGGTCACCAGTGCCCCGTAGGAAACCCAGTTCGTCGATCACATAACACCTAGTCGAAATGAAACACTGTGTCATGCTGCGCGACGCGTTCAGAAGCGTCTACAACACAAACAACACCAAGGTTCTGAAATACGCCGATACATTAGCCATTCAAAATTACCATCCCAAACTGTGTAAACAACGTGAATGGTTTTTCACTCTGGCGCTACCTTGGTAACAAATGTGTTTACTGAGTAAGTGTGACCGCAATATTTCTCCGCCTATCATTCTGTTATTTACTGACCATATAATAATAATCGCGCAGACTGCAGTATGCACGTGTACAGCTGCAGGGAAATGATCCAAGAAACATTGTGCAAACCTGTGTTTTTGGTTTCTTTATTCGAATTCGTCACGGGGAAACTATGCTTCCAATCCGTTTAGAATTAGTAATTGCATATACCGGTATTGACCAAAAACTCGCGCAACATCCCGACACTTTTATCACATTTGGTTCTCCCAGCGCTTAGTTTTTCCAGCCTCATTCACGGGAACGGGTAAGATATTGTCCCACATGTATGATTTCTTGATTTTGAAGATGATTGCTGTCACATCAGTTCTCAAATAACTAAGCCACTGTAAAAAATTAACTAACCAAAATTTATTATTCGCAATGACTCGTGGACTTCATGCAGATGTTGTAATTTCATCTATTCCATGATCTATTTGCCCTTCTTCAATTTTGAGCACTGCAGGTAGTCGCTTTGCAATATCTCTTGGATTTTCCATCCGGTTTGGTCAACATGCTTATTCAAGGAGTTGCACATCCGAAGATCAAATTTCGAAGGTTATCTTGTGTGTTTCCCGGAGTATATTTTCGGTTGTTTCACTATTAGGGATATTGCGTGAATAGTTGGTAATCCAGTTAGTTATCCATTAGGTAAAGCTAGAATAGTTTCATTAATTGGATTGTTTAGCATATACTGAATCACAAGAGGTAAGCAATTTAGAATAAGCGTTCATCTTAATAACTACTTTAATAAAACAGGAATCATTTGTTGGAACGAAAGGATTTTTATGGTGTTTTGAGTGCAATATTTTCCAAATCTGAGCCGTAACTTTTGAACTACTTGAAATTTTATCTAGTTACTCAAGGTCGCGCAGCTTCAAACGGCGACAGAAAAGAACTAAGAGCATAGATGCTATCAATATAAAAGTATGATATTTGAAACATAAAAGTATTGTCAAAATTTCTGTGATGTTGCACGAGTTTGGTTAACACCTGTATACATACATGCATATAAGTATTCCATGCACAATTACACTTTTCATATTAGTTCAGAACACTGGAAGTTTCCTCAGTTTGAAGTGGGGTAGTCTGAATTTGTGATAAAGATTTCTCCCCTTGAAAAAAGACCGATAGAGATTATTTCCTTTTCATCACAGTTTTGTGTATCTGAATTGACAATCGAAACCGGCATTTGGACCACAGACCCACCTGGCTTTTCCGCATCGGGATTTGTTTGTTTTGTTTCTTTCTTTTCGCGTTTTACTGACATATGTTTATTGATTTTCTCAGTGTGATTTGTTTCTTCGGGCTTTCTGGTTGTGAATCGAACATTTTGTTTCTCACTAAAGATAATATTCTCAGCGAAAATTCGATTTACCCCAAAATATTTGAAACATTGCGTCCGCTTCATCCAATCGTATCAAGATCGAAAGGAGACATATGTCGTGGGGCGTTAACATTTCGCTTAATCTTCGCAATCGCAGACGTAAAAGGAAACAAGCACATTTATAGCACAATTTGTGATATGAATATATTTCTTCAGATATTTTTCAGCTTTCCGTTATACTTGAATACTTAAGAGAACTAGTATTTTTGTGTACCGAAAATATTCCTTGTAAATTCGAAGGCGCCGCATACAAACAGATTGATGGAGTAATCATGGACAATCCATTAGACTCAATTCTAACTGAGATATTTTTTGGAATGTTTGAACAAAATCTCCTCAATAATATCTCTCAGTCCACCTTGTACAGACGTTATGTGGACGATATTTTTACTCTTACGGAGCCCGAAAATTTTGAGTCCCCTTTGAGACAATTTAACTCTGTTCATCCACATCTGTCCGTATCCCATGAAAGAAAAAATCAACTATTTTTTAGCATTGTTCAACATTAGAATTACCAGGCCCTTAAGTGGTAAATCACAGTGTTCTATTCGCAAAAAAGCAACAGACAGTGGTCAGTATCTACAGTTCTCTAGCTTCTCACTCATGGATTACAACCGTGGTCTCTTAAAATCCCTGTTCTATCGAGCCAGAAGCGTTTGTTCCCCAGACACACTACAAGAAGAAGAAGAATTCCTGAAGAAAACGGTTACCCCGAAAGATTCATTGTAAACAATCTCAAAAAGGTAACCCATCGCCAACTGTTCCCCAGAAAGCAAAACACGTCATGACAACACAAGCAATCCCGCTTCTTCTTTCAAATCATTGTTACGTAACTGCAACGAAAACTTGGAAATTCGTGAGGCGTTGGTAATCCACCTGTATTTTATGCGGCCAAAAGGTAGTAGCGTAATCGGTTCACTTGGAGTGTATCTGACCTCTTCCTCTATTTCAGTAACCGCTGTCTATCGGTACACATTCGTTCACTATACCTTTTGCGATTCTAGTTATACAAATATAATTTCAATGTGTCCGGGCATCATTCCAAGCTGTCTCGTTGACCTTCGGCTCTGACAGTCCCATGTACTATTCAAGTCTCACAGCAATGTCTAGATGATCAACATGCAGCACAGAGTTCTTTACCTCTCGTCAAAGCGTTGGAGGGAGACGATTGTGAGACGTGCCTCGGTGACATTCATCCCAATTCCCATGACATTCTTGATTGTTAATCTTGCTAGTAAGCGTACACGTCTCTGTGCGTGTGTGTGCTCTCGCACCCTCCTCCTGAAAGTGATATTGAGCCATGCTTCGCTGATATCAATGGATAAGACACCATCAACACTTGAACCAATGCATCGCACGATACTGCATGGAATTCATAAGCTATACCTCACTCGGCTGAACTGGGATACCAATCGACAGTGCTCGATCGATATAGGCATCATGTCAGTTTAGAAACAGTTCCTCTGAAGGTGAAGCTTATGTTTCCTCCTCGTTGACATGACGCTCAGACAGCTTGAAAAGCTACTCGGACAACCTGAATCGTAAAATGTATAAGATTTACCAACCCAATATGCTATATATGTGCCTATTTGGTTCACGTCGACGACTGAGAAGATTGAACGAAATTCTAACATCCCGTAAGATGTTTTTTCCTCCAGTCTCGATGCAATGAATAAAGAGGGCCCCGACATTCAAACAAAGCATTCGCATTGACACTGGCGCTTAATTAAAGAGCACATTCCTACCGATGAATTATTAGGTTATCACGTAGCAACTTTGATGGGACACAATACTTTCACACTGGCACCATCCCATGCGTACACAGAAATCAAAATGTGATGCCATGGTGCGTAGAACGATTATTCTTTATTAAACCTTAGAAATTTGATTAATATCAACACTGTTATATGTAAGAGAAAAGCAACTCGGTGGTCAAGGATTGCACGGAGGAAATACACAATCTGATTTAGTCCGTTTGTTGGATTGGAATGAAAGGGGTATAAGATCTTGGATCAAGTATCCCCAGCTACACTATCTTTCATAATGTGTCAATAAAGAGTCCCGAAAAATGGTTCCAGTTTACGTTTTATGATTTTCTTATCGACGAAAAAGCCCAGATGCACTCTGACACAAACACACAAGTGTACACACGCGCAGCGCAACTTGACACCACCTTGCTGCTGGCTATTTCCCAAAGGCCACCCAGTTGGTCGAAGAAGCGCAGAAAAACATTTAAAGCACAATTTTACGATTTTCTGAAAGCCTTATCGTAAATCACCCAGAGCGGCACCCGCACCCCGCACTCTCGACACTGCTGAATGATTGGTGCACATTCAAGTTAAGCTTTTTACTTTTACCCTTCATGTGCTCTTGTTACGTCAATAAGTTTGTTGCCTTTTCTTTTATCTGTTTGAAAGATTAGTTCCCGAATCCGGTAAACGAGAGTTTGGGATGTACACACATGCAGAATACAACACGTGATGCGTCGTTGCTCAATGCAAACTTTGGAATTGATCGATAGTTTAGGTCCTACTGGCGGGCCTTTGAATTTCGGCCATGCTTTTCGAAATTGGACAACTATTGACGTTTTTTGTAGTGGATACCAATGACCGTCCATTTTACATTTTACATTGTACGTTTTACGTTGACATCAATTCATCTATTTTTTCAAGGTCAAATGCTAACCTATGAATTCCATATCATGAAATCTTTCTGTTTTTGCGATTGACGTTGGAATTTCAGCGTTTTCTCATTCCATAAGGAAGCGTGACAAGCGGTTGAGAAATAAACATCAAGGTCACCAGAAAAAGCTTTGCGCTTGCGGGCAAGTTGCACTCCGGCGAATTTCTATCAACGGGATGACCATTCCGTCCATCTTTTCGAGTAACGTTCGCTCACTTGTGGGAAAAATCGATGAGGTCCAGAATCTGGTGCAACAGAAACTATGCTGTCCTGTTGAAACCTTTCATTTTTGAACCTATAGGTTTTCCTTCTCTTTTCTTAAGCTACTCCGTCGTGCTAAAGAGATGGCATATATGGCCGGCATGCGTAGCAGTGTTAAAGAGTTCTCTATTCTGATTAGAGAAGAAGTAAATCGCCTGAACGGAATGTACGTGGAGACTGTTTTGGGCAACAAAATCTTTTGCGAGATGTGGACTACCTTGCGGAAACTCCGTGGCTCACGCATCAGTTCTTGTTCCAACGTTGAGGTACTTAACCGTCAATTTGCTTCTGTACCTGCATCTAGCTCTCTCCCACCTCCGTTTCCTACCCATGAGACGAGAAACCCTGTTTCTCCGGACGAAGTCCTCCAAGGTTTGAGGAGAATCAAGGCCAATAAAGCTCATGGTCCCGATGGACTAGCACTTCATTTATTGAAAACCTGCTCGGACGAGCTTACGACACCCATAGCCGAATTGTTCAGTACTTGTTTGTCGCCTGGAATGATCCCCGATTGTTGGAGGTCAGCCTGGATCAGACCAATCCCAAAGAAAGGATCGTCAAAGTACCGTCTTATTGCCTGCACATCTGTGTTCTTGAAGGTTTTTGAAATGTTTTGCTGCACCGTATGATACCTCAGTGTAACGCCCATGACCATTTACAATTTGCTTATAAACCTCATTCATCCACACTTGACGACGTTGATCATATTGTTCATTCTGTTGCTTCCGTCTTAGACAATGGCGCTGGTGCCACTCGTTTAACTTCTCTTGACTATACAAACGCTTTTGGCTCTCTCGACCAAAGTGTGCTTATTGATCGTCTTT